>LNAC01000251.1:1897892-1920726 GCA_002007465.1 Ailurus styani
CCCTCGCCAGCCTCTGGAATCACCTGGGGAGTGTCAGCCACCCCCACATCCAGGCTCTCCCCAGCCCCGTGAAACCGGCATCTCTGAGCAGGGGCAGGCCGCTGACGTTTTAAAAAAAGCTCTCCTCCAGGTGTTTCTCCTGAGATCTGACGTGAACCACTGGGCTGCCATCCAGATGGGGTAGCTCCTCTCTGCTGCCCACCTCCCCGCTCGGCTCTCAGAGGGCCTGATCAGGTTGAGGACCTGCCTGCACGGAGCATTTGAAACCCCAGCCCTCCCTCCCATCTCGATGGCCCAGGGCCGTAGGGCTGCAGCCAGCGAGCCTGGGAATGAGAAGGGAGGCCCAGTGCAGCCTGGGGCGGAGGAGGCACAGGGGCCTCAGCGGACTCCAGGACAGTCCCATGTTCACGGGCATGAGAGCGCCGGGAGGTTGTTGACAAGCATCCTTCCCCAGAGCTGGGGAGGCTGGAGGGCGGCAGAGGGGGCAGGTGTTAGGAGTGAGTCGGACAGTCAGGGAGTCACGGCCGGGTCCCCAACAAGGAAGGAAATACGGAGTCAGGACCGCTAAGATCAAAGAGCACCGACGTCCTGCTTTGCAGCTTGGACAGGAGCGCGCTGATGTGCTGCTTTGCCGCCTTTGCAGAAATGACTTCTGCAAAATGTCTTAAAATAAGACCATTAAGCACAAAAGCATTTGTCAGTATCACAGGCTAGGAGCAGGTAAGACCTAAACCCGCAGATGTCAGCAAAAAAAAGACCATTAGCACATGAACACGAACCTAATAGATACGTGACCAAAGCCCCGATTGGCATGACTCACCCAATTGCTTAAGAAAATTCTGCAAAAGAGCTCATAAAAACCCCCAAACTTAGCAACTCTGGGAGGAAGGCACTCAGGCCCCCTCCCTCTCCGGGAGCTTTGTTCTCTCGCTCCATAAACCTCACTTCGCTGCCCCTCTCTTCGTCCGGTCTACCTCTTCGTTCTCAGAAGCAGCGTGACCAAGAACCCTGAGCACTCGGGGCAGAAATCCTGTAACCCAAGGTCCCCTCTGGTCTCTGCAGAGGCCCGGGAGGCATTGCCAATTCGGTTTCTTCTCTCGGTCACCAAGGTACCCCCTTAGCTGGGGCTGGGCCGGGCGGGGCTGGAGGCAGAGCAGCCAGAACCTTCTGGATTTGCCTTCCCCATGTCCTGGCCCCGCGGCTGCCCCCCTTCCCTTTGGCTAACTCCAAAGGCCCTTCAAAACCCCAGCCTGCTGTGGCGGGACCCCACCTGACTGCCCTTCCAGTTCCTCCTCCTGTGATCCTAGGACACAGTGGGGTTGCGGAGGAAACCAGGTCAGGCAGGTGCAGGTCGGGGTGCACGGAGGGAGATGAAGCAGGTGTGAGTGGCTGGGGGAGGCCGGGCTGCGAGGCACGGGACCCCCTCCAGGTGCATCAGGTTCAAGGAGCTCCTTCCCGGCAGGTGAGAACTGTCAGGCTCCCGGCCCTGCCGCGGCCCAGACTGGATGCCAGATATTCTGACCCCCAGGCCTCGAGCCAATACAGAAGGGGTCAGATTTCGGCTGCCTCTAAGGATCATCACAGAAGAGGGAGGTAACCACCAGCCCAGAGGCCTGAACTGAGCGTCCCCAGGGTCATGAGCCGGATGGCCCCCTGGCCAGGCTGTTGGCCCCGGAACACAGCCCAGACCATCTTTTCCCAGGAGAGCTTGGTGGTGGTGCTCGGTCTATAAAAGTCTCAGGAAGGCTGGCCCAGGGCTGCAGGCCGAGTGTAGACCATGGCACCCTCCCCTCCAGACACGCACAAACACCCTAACAAGGGCCCCGGGGCCCCGGGAGCAGGAGGGGGTGGTGACGGGCCTGGAACCCGACTTCCCAGGTGGATCCTGGGACTGTCGCTCTCCTGCTGATTCAGCCTTAGATCACCTCCCTCTGACTTTGCTAAAAATAGCCCAGCCCTGACTTCTGCACGTATCTGAATATTGGGCTCAAGAGACTCGTGATGCTGGAGAAGCAGTGGCTGGTTCTTCCCACGTCCGGGGTGCAGTGAGCAGAACAGAGGCCATGTGCTTTCCCGGTCAACCCTCCACTGCCCGCGCCGGCCCCGGCCGCCCAGGCCTGGCCCCCAGCCGCCTCCTCCTTGCAGACGCTGTCGGGGTCCCCGGGGCTGCTGTGGGCTTAGGCCTTTGGCTTTTGGAGTTTCAGGCTGGGGCCAGGCGGTGAGAGCTCCCAGGAGTACACGGGATGCCTCCGGATACTCCCTACCCTTGCCTGAGGTCCCCCTCGGTCCCCTAGAATCCCTCACCTGTGCCCACCCCATTCCAGGGTCCTCAGAAGGTAGGAGTGGAGGGGCGGGCAGAGGTTGTGACTTCCCAGCCTTATATGCAGCAGGAGCTGGGTCTCATTTCCCAACTTGTTCCCTCTCCCCATCCTTCATTCATTCAACAAACATCCGCCAGCACAAGGATTTGCTGTGACGCTTGGCCCAGAGGGCGCAAAGTCGCACGTCCACAGCCTCTGTCTTGAGCACCAGTGTCCAGCCTGGGCCTGCTGGGGTTCACTGGGCCTCCTGAATCGGAGGACGCCTCTTGTTCATCAATTCTGGAAACAGTTCGGCCTGCACAGGCTGCCTCCCTGTTTCGCCTCGTCCACCGAAACAGACCAGCGGCCTCGCCTTTCTGTTCAGGAACTCGGTGTGTCTTCTGCTTTCTCCGTCCACGAGGCTGTGTCCGCAAGGGTCTTGGTTCTCCGTCCCCATCCCAAGGCCACACCCCTTGTCCCCATGGAGGAAGCAACATCCAAACCCCTGGTCCCAGGGCCTGCATGGCCACGTTCACACACTCACCACCTGGCTTTCAAATCTCTCGGCCTCTGCGGGTGACCCTCCTTCCTGCAAGCCCGGCTCTGCTTTCACCTGGACACTGCCGTTTGTGGTATTTTTCTTTCCTGGTGTTTTATAAAGAGGAACTTTCCATGGGACACCTGGCTGGCTCGGTTGGTAGAGTACGTAACTCTCGATCTCAGGGTTGTGAGTTCAAGCCCCATGTCGGGGGTGGGGATTACTTAAAAATAAAATCTTAAAAAAAGAAAGAAAGAAAGAAAGGTTTGCAGTTACCTAGGCTGATAGGGGAGCTTACGTTTAAAATTTGGCTTCTCTCGTGGAAAAAATGCACATGCATGCACACACACACTAACTTGGGCCTTGGAATTAGCCAGCCCTGGGGTCAAACCCTGTCTTTGGCACTGGTCACTAGCTGCGACCCTGAGCAGTCAACCTGTCTGGGTTTTAGCCCATTAGGTATGTAAGTGCAGATAATACATATGAGTATTAATTTCCTATTGCTGTAGTAACAAATGGACACAAACTCAGTGTCATAAAACCACACGAATGTTTTATTTTATTATGATGATATATTATATTTCAGTCTAAGTCCACAATGGGTGTCAGGGCTAAAACAAGTTGTCAGCAGGGAGACAGTCCTTCTGGAAACTCTGGGGGAGACTCCGTGTCCCCGCCTTTCCACCTCCGAGGGGCCACCTGCCTCCCTTGGCTTGTGGCCCCTTCCTCCACCTTCAAAGCCCCCAGTGGCCAGTGGACTCTCTTCTCACATCTCATGACTCTGACGCTGACCCTCCTGCCTCCTCCTTCTGCATGTAAGACCCCGTGATTACATCATATGCACCGGATAATCCAGGATGATTTCCTTATTTTCAGGTTAGCTGATGAACAATTTAAATTCTGCAACCTTAATTCTTCCCTACCATGCATGTCAGTCTGGGTTCTCCAGAGAAACAGGTGTGTATGCATATATAGATGTCTACATATACATAGAGAAAGATTTATTTTAAGAAATTGGCTCACGTGATTAGAGAGAATGTACAAGTCTGCAGCTGGAGACCCAGGGAAGAGCTGATGTTGTAGTTCAAGTCTGAAGGCCATTCACTGGCAGAATTTTTTGTCTCAGAGGAGATCAGTCTTTTGTTCTACTCATGCCTTCAACTGATTGGACGAGGCCCACCCATGTCCTGGAGGGCAATCTGCTTTACTCAAAGTCTACCTATAGAAATGCTACTCTCATCCAAAAACAGCCTCATAGAAACATCCAGAATAACGTCTGACCACCTGTCTGGGCACTGTGGCCCAGTAAAATTGACATACAAAATTAAACATTGTGTAATCTAACATAAATTATTCACAGGTTCCAAGGATTAGGATATGGACATCTTTGGGGGGGTATTATTCTGATGACCATAACTACCTCTGTATTAGAGTTTTCTAGAGAAACAGAACCAATAAAATCAGAGAATATTTATATATATATGTAATTTATTATTTGTAAAATATATGTATTTATTGTAATTGGCTCCTGTAATTGAGGAGACTGCCCGGAGGGCCAATGGCAAAGTGCCTGTCCGAGTCCAAAGGCCTGAGAACCATGTGAGTGTAAGTTTCAGTCCAAAACCCAGCAGACTCAAGACCCAAGAAGAGGCAATGTTTCAGTTCAAGTCTGAAGGCAAAAAAAAGACGAGTGTCCCAGCTCAAGACAGTCAATCAGGAGGAGTGCCCCACTCACAGAAGGCTCAGCCCTTCTGTTCTTTTCGGGTCCTCGACTGATTAGACAAGGCCCACCTGCATTGGGGAAGGGCCATTTGCTTTACTCCATTTACCAATTTAAATGTCAAATGTCTCCTTGACAAACACCTTCACGGGCACACCCAGAATAATGTTTGGCCAAAAATCTGGGCACCCAGTGGCCCAGGTAGGTTGATACATGGGATTAACCAGCATACCTCCTTGCGTGGAAGGTTTGAATCCCGTCACACACCAGGGTGCTGGGGCTAGCTCCCATCCGCTTGCAGTAGTGGTTGTCAGATTTTCAGGACTTCCATAAGCCAGTCGTTAAATCACTGGAATCGTGAAACTGGCCACGGTGGGAGTGTTTACCCAGGGGAAATTGACATGTGCTACACATTAGAGATTTTATGTCTTATTTGCATTTTGTATTTATCCCACACTGTTCAGCAAATGGTGATTCTCTTCTCTTACCCCCTTTGGCCAAAGCTAGAAATCCTCACTTCCCCCAGAGAAGCGGCTCTCTGTGTGCAGGTGGAGGCTCGCCCTGGTGGGGGGGGTGGCTTGGCCAGCCCGGCGCTCCCCACTCCCACTCTGCCTCCTTTCCTCCCTGGTGGAGGGGGGCGGCTTGGCCAGCCCGGCGCTCCCCACTCCCACTCTGCCTCCTTTCCTCCCGTGATCCGGAGGTCCTGGCGGCACCCAGCCCTGCCCTCGCTCCCCCCGCGGGCCCGGGTGAGCCTGGTCAGGGCTGATGAGGACACGGGCGGGTCCTCCGGGCCGCACTCAGCCGAGGGGGTGGTGGGGAACACACCGCCGCGGGCCGAGCAGGGGCCTGCCTCCCTCCGGCCGCGCTCAAGAAAGTGATTAATAATAATTAATGAATAAACTGTGTTTATTGAGAGCCATTCCCCCACAAAAAGCCTCAGGGTACGCTGCACTCAAACATAATTAGAAGTGGCATCTTTTAAACATCGATTTGAAACAAAAAAAGAGCTGCTTCTGTTGCCCAAAGCGGGCGCCCGCACGACTCCCTCTGATCCCAGCTTTGCAGAAGGGCCTGGAAGGGCGGGAGTGAGGGTCTTGTCATGAGGGTGAGGGTGTAGCGGGAAAGCGCGGGAAGGGTCCGGGGGAGCGGGGCTCCAGCGATCAGAGTGGGTCTCCAGGTGTGAGAGGGCTGGTGGCTGTGGCCACCAGCCGGGATGGAAGCAGAGGCCCTAGAAGCAGGTGGCCACCCTCCACGAGGGGGCAGGACAAAGCCCCTTGTGCCAAGTTCAGACACGTGGCCCCTGTGTGCGCACTGAGGACAAAGGGAGGTTTTCTTAGACCCAATGACTTGTGCTCCTTCTCTAGCCATTGATGGTGGTGATTCCTTCATTCATTGAGCAAGTGTTTATTGAGAACCTACTAGGCATTGAGCACTGTTCTGGGAATACAGCTGTGCACAGAAGAAGGTGCCAGATGTCATGGAGCTTCTATCGCATCCGGTAGAACACAGACAATAAACTAATAGTTAAGACCTGCTCTAGGGAAAACCTCTAGCAAGGAAGAGAGGGGGCTGGTTATAGGTTTATAGCAAGTCCTCTCACTGGGACGACATTTGGGCAGGAAGCTCAAGGAAGTGAGCCAAAAGGAAGAGCATCAGGTAGAAAGAAGAGCCTGTGCAAAGGCCCTGAGGCAGTTAGTTGCAAGATGGAGGAAAGAGACTAGCGTGGGTGCAGCAGAGCCAGGGAGAGGGAGAATAGTGATCAGACTCCGTTGTCTCTACAGACCACCGGAAACCCCAGCCCCGTGCTGGCCCTGGACTAGACCCTTGAGGTACAGGGATGGATCCCCACATGGAGAGGCATTTGAATGGCAGGGAGAAATGCTGTGATAGAACCCTTGCCAAGGCTTCTGATGATCAGTCAGGTGGGGGACCAGACCCTAAGATCCTGGGCACCCCAAGCTTGAACAAGGACAGTTGGAGCCTAGAAAACCCTTCCCTCTGCACCTCCCACCTCTCCAGCGGCCCCCAAGGTCAGTCTGGGAGGCACCATCCCCTAGGGATTCCTCCCTCTCTCTCCAACCGGGTCCTCGGCCCGCTTCCCTGGCTACATCAGCCTTATTCTTGTCCCGTCGAGGCCCCTGGGGAAAACGCGCTACACGAGGTCGTGAGTCACTCGGGATGATGACTGCATCCTTTCCCTTGTCTTGGGGGAAGGATGGAATTCACAGGAGACATGAAGGTACCAGGGCGGCTCCAGAGACCAGCCACAAGAACATGGACATCCGCAGCTGCCCTGCTCACTCGCTCGCTCCGTTTCTCTAAAGTCAGGAGATGCTTATCCCTCTGAGCCCCAAATAAAGCTAATGAAAGCTTGTTGGGATGACACCGAGGACCCGCAAGTTCTGCCAGGAGCGGGAGCAGTAGCAAAAGGGATTGGAAGGGTGTCCGCACCTGCTGGAGTGGTCCCTTGGCTGTCCCCAAAGGCGCTGTGCTGCAGAGCCTCCTCCCTGCTTCTCCCTCATCAGTAAGCGCACTGCGGGGCCCAGGACAGCGCTGTTCTTTTAAGAATCCTGCCTCTGGGGGCCCCTGGGGGGCTCGGTTAAGTGTCTTACTCTTGGTTTCGGCTCATGATCTGAGGGTCCTGAGATGAGCCCACGTTGGGCTCCTTGCTCAGTGCAGTCTACTTGTCCGTCTCCCTCTGCTCCCCCACCCCCACCTCCCGCTTCCACTCTCTCTCTCTCTCTCCAAAACAAAGAAATAAAATCTTTGGGGAAAAAAAAAATCCTACCTCTGGGAGAAGGCCAGAAGCAGGACAGGCGACATCTAGCTGGGAGGTGGTGTGCCATTGGACAGGAAATAAAGGAAAAGCAAGACCTTTTTGGCCGGGTTCTCAGCCTTTTGGTGTCCTACAATTTCAGTTACCTTATGATGAAAGAAACGAAGTTGGTTCTAGCCCAGAAAGTCATAATGGTCATCTCTAATTCTGGAAGCTTCCTAACAGCTGGGTTGGCCTTTGGGGTCCTTGTTTTCATCCATCCATCCATCCATCCATCCATCCATCCATCTTTTCATTATTTAAAAAGCAATGACTGAGTGCACAACCAGAGCCAAGCACTGTGTGTTAAGCCCTCAAGACGTAGCTTTGTCCCCTCTGTCTCTGGAGGAGGAGGGCTCACTCGAATGTTTAATGCTCCAGCAGAATTACAATTATGAAAAGCACACACTGCAATTCAGGTTTAGGCTGAAAGTATTAATTTCCTGGTTTTAATTATTCAATAGAAATTAATGAAAATGCGAGCGGAATCTCAAAGGAGCCCCTCACCAGCGGTCGTGGGCAGAGGGAGAGAGGCAAGTTGTACAAAGTGGAGTCTAGGGAATTGGGTGAACTCAAAGACCAAGGGCCCCAGCACCTATCTGCCACCCAGCCGGGCTGTGAGCTTCTCAAGGGTGGGACCCTCCTGCACCAACCCGAGCTGGAGTTTGTTCATTCATTTGGGGGGTGGGTGACGGGGAATGCACTGGGCCCCCATCTGGGCCTGGCCCTATGCCAGGAATTGGGGAGATGAGACCCAGCCCTGCCCTCAGGGAGGGACAGATGAGTGGCTTTCCCATCCCACCGTAAGAGCTACAGCCCTGGTGTGATGACAACACAGAGCAGGGGTATTCGTTGAGTCCAGAAGATTGAAGTATTGAGGGGTGGGCAGCCCTGGGGCTTGGGGAAATGGGGACAGTAGCTACCGTGGGAGGTGGCTTCCCCAGGAAGGAAGAGGATCAGAGCGTTGGGGGGGATGATGGAGAAACCTGGGTGCCAGACGTATGACGGGCTCCCAGAAGGGATGGCACACAGATGTGAGGATGGGTCTCCAGAGCTCTGGCAAAGGAGTACCCGCACCCAGGCTTAGCTCCAGGCACACCACTGCCTGTCTCTCAATGGACCACGAGGATCTTGGATGATGAGCGTCTCCATGGGAACCCGTGGGGATAGAGATGGGGCCTCCCCATTCTTGTGTGACCTCTGAGAAGGTGGGGGGCACAAAAAAGTAACCAAGTCCAAACCTCATGCTCAGAAGCAGGGTTTGGAGTAAAGTCTAACTTGACTTAGCAAAATGCTGTTTATATCAAAGAGTATGAGAAGACAAGTCATAGACTGGAAGAAAATATTTGCAAAAGGCACATGTGATAAAAGACTGCGATCCAAAATATACAAAGAACTCTTAAAATTCAACAATAAGCGTATGAGCAACCCTACTAACGCTCCCGACACCTCGTTGTCCTCTGCTCGCTGCTGTGACGGTAAGGAGCAGTGCCTTGCTCGCGGGCCATGGGATTTCAAGATTTCCTTTTCAAGGTTTTTTCGTTTTCTTTTGCTTTGTCTTGTTTTAAATCAGTGTTTTAAGTTGCAAATAACAGATGTCGCCCTGGAATCACGACCATTGCTGCCCATCTCTGGTCCTGCTTCTTCCCAAGAAGGGGCTCTCTTCTCTGATTGGTGGAGCCTCAGGGACCTCTCCTCTCTGATTGGTGGAGCCTTAAGGGAGCCTCCTCTCTGATTGGTGGAACGGCATCGGGAGCCTGCGTTCCAGCTACAAGGATGGCTGGGAAATCGACCAGGGCATTGCCCACTTCTGCCAATGGCGGGATGTTCCCAGACTAAGGAGGGGGTCAGAGGCTGGGCAGCCAAAAACAATGACAAATGTCTACAACACTTCACATGGAAACTTTGGAAAATCTAGACTGGTACAAACTAGTGAAAACCACCTACATTCCCTCTGCTGTTAATTTTAGCAGATTTCCTCCCAAATAGTCTGTGCGGACATGGATATGTTTGCACAGCTGGTAACGTGTCACCTCTGTGGTTTCGTTTCTAGTCCTTCCTGATGGGGAGCAGAGTATGCCATTCCAAAATATGCCACTTTGGCACAAGGATTATTTTGAGCTGAAGGCGACTGAGGAGCAGCAGACACAAGAAAACCTCTTGGCTCTCTCCCTGTGTGCGTAGAAGCAAGACATGACTGTGTGAAGGTGTCCCCCCCACCGCCCAGAGAGGACAGAAGTTAACAATCACCAAGAGACACTCGAGACCCTTACCAGCCCAGAGAGGCACCAGAGGAGCCCAGCCAACCTCACTGAAGCCAGCCCTCTGCCTTCCATTGGTTCCCCCTGGAACTTGCTTTCCCACAATTTACTGCCCTTAGAAGCTTAGAGTCCTTGGTCGTGTCACTTCCCTTCGGATTCATTGTTTTGTTAAAATGCTGTATAAGTCTGAGCTCCAACCCCTTTGAGCTACTCCTCACTGGGTACGTCCATAAGTTAATAAACTCTGGTTTGTTCTCCTTATGAATCTGCCTTCTGTCAGCTTAACATACAGACCCCAGCTGGAGACCAGAGGAGGCTTTTCTTCCCTGCATTTCTTAATAGCCTATCACAAGCATATTTTTTTTTGTCCTTAGAAAGTTTTGGTTGATGTTATTTTCTTTTGTAAAGATTTTGTTTATTTGAGAGAGAGAGACAGAGAGAGCGAGCACGAGCAGGAGGGTGGGGGGTGGGAGATGCAGAGGGAGAGGGACAAGCAGACCCTCTACTGAGCGTGGAGCCCGATGCAGGGCTGGATCTCAGGACCCCAAGACCGTGACTCGAGCCGAAGTCAGATGCTTCACCGACTGCGCCACCCAAGTGCCCCACAGGTTGATGTTATTTTCAATAGCTGTATCGCGCCCCATTCTCCAGGGAAGTCAGTTGTGATAAAACCCCACAGATGGAGCCCGGGCTGGAGCCCTAGGAAGGGTTCTCAAGCCTCAGCTTGTGGCAGGAGAGCAGGGTGGCGAGCCATCACTTCAGTTCCCCATTCTCACCCCCGCCGAGGGGTTTACAGGGAGGTGACCTCCCAGAGCTGGTCCCGGCTCGAGAGGCCGCACACACGGCCGTCAGGGACACGGATGGGTCAAAGGGCCCCGAGGCAGAGACTCCTGAGTCCGGAGGCAGGAGAGAGCTCTGTGGGCCGTGCTGGGCTGGGCAGCGGGCACCTGCACTGGGCCCGAGGGCCGGGGCATCAGGTTCCCTGCACACTGAGGCTCGGGGCCGGGGCGGGGCGGGGGGCTGGGCTCTGAAGAAGGGCAGACCTGAGCTGGGCTCCTACCTTCCACGCACCTCCATGCCCTGGCCAGAAATGGGGGGCTTTCCCACGGTGCCCCTGTCCTGGGCTTGCTGAGTGGACCCTGGCGTCTTCCCGGTAGCCCGGTGGCCCGGTGTCTAAGCTTTGTTTTTGTGGGAACAACATCCCTGTTTTCTTCTCTCTTGCTGGGCCTTCTTGGCGGCCCGTGAAGCAGATCAGAAGTTCCTGCCCTACCCCTCCCAGGCCCCCATCAGCTTCCCTGATTTTTGTGCCCTCTTCCAACTTAGGACCAACCAGAGAAGGCCACATAGGCACCTCTACCCGGTCTCATAGGAGGCCCGGTGCCTGGTTTGCCCTCTGCCAGCCTCCGCCAGGGGCGCCGGTCTCCCTCCCTCTCTTCCACCGGGAAGCTTTCCTCTCCCCGGCCTGCCTTGAGTTTCTGCCAAGACAAAAGCGATGGGGCGCAGCGAACTGAATCGACAGTATTTGCCTGCTCTCGTGTGGTTGGTCTCCACCTATTTCCACATTATTTTCTACAAAAACTCAGATAGCATTTATCAGACACACAGTCACTCTGGGTGAATTAACTCCGTCATGCAGAGAAAGGTCTTGGAATGAGCAACAAAGGGAAGCAGCAAAAACCCCCACCCTAGGACCGGTGTCCTGTCCAGGACAGCTGTGGGGTCATCTCGGGTTTTTGTTATCTTTGAGCTATTTCACAAGTCTGGGTATGGGAGAAAGCAGATAAGAACACAAATCATCTTCCTCGGTAAAAATGCACATGACTGAGGTCGGTGGCCCGCAGTGCCTTATTGCCCCGTGGCCGGTTTTGCCGCGTTGCTGCATTCGCTGCAGTATTCCTGACCGTCTATGTACCTTTGCTCTTTAAATTCTCCTTTGAACCAGTTGTAACTTCTTGGTTCCCTCGTGAATGAATGAGCCCAAGAGAATCTTGGACACACGTTCATTTTCTGCTTGATGGAGCTGTGATTTCGCCTGTCTAAAAATGATCCTTTGGCCATGTCTCACAGTTTTTGCGGCAGGGACTATTATAATCCCTCAGGTTATAGGGAAAGAGCCTGAGGCACAGAGAGGTTAAGTAGCTTGCGGAAGGGCACACAGCTGGGGCCAGGATTTGGCTGTAGGAATCTGGCTTTAGAATCGATGCGCTTCTAAGAACACCGGAGCCCTGTTCTTTATTAGCCGACTCCACAAAATGGGTACAATATTTACAGATGAGAACGGGGATGCACAGAGTGGTTCAGTAACTTAACCCATGCCCTGTGGTTACTAGGTGGCCGATTCTACAACAGAACAGCTGTCCCCAGGGGTGCTGGGGTGAGGGTCCTCGGGGAAGCACAGGTTGAATATTAATACAGATGCCGGCTAACATTTAGGGAGTGCGTTCTAAGTGCCAGGTCCTGAGCCACGAGCTGTACCCAGATCGTGTCATTTACCCCTTGCAACAGCCCTACAAGGCAGATAATTTTTTAAAAATGTTTTATTATTTTATTTATTTTTATTTTAAGATTTATTTATTTATTTATTTGACAGAGAGAGAGATCACAAGTAGGCAGAGAGGCAGGCAGAGAGAGGAGGAAGCTGAGCAGGGAGCCCGAGGTGGGCCTCGATCCCAGGACCCTGAAATCATGACCTGAGCCGAAGGCAGAGGCTTTAACCCACTGAGCCACGCGGGCGCCCTATTTCATTTATTTTAAAGTAATCTCTATACCCAACGTGGGGGCTTGAACCCACAACCCCAAGATCAGGAGTGGCAAAGGCAGATAATTTTATTATCCCATTTTACAGATCAGGAGACTTGGAGGGAGGGAGTAAATTGGGTCTCTCTTCATCTCTGGGTTTATCTGGGGCCGAGCTTTGCAGGCTGAGATGCCTTCAGACCTGGTATGTGTGCCCCTGGGCTCCCCAATACCCCACCCTCCAGCCCTGGCCTCCCCAACTCCACCACAAAGACTCAGTCCCTTGACTTTGCAAAGGCTGGAGACCCAGCCCAGCCTGACCTCTCCGGCTGNAAATCTGCTAATTATCCCGAGGGGGCCGGAGTCCAGTCTCCTGGGCCCGGAGAGGGGAGGCACAAGGTCAGGGATCTGAGGGGCCTTCGGCTTCCTCTGTTTACAGGGGACTCTGGAGCTAATTGAAATGCGCCGAATAGCTGCAGGGGTGGGGGGCCGGGGCGGGGAGAACAGCCGGGTTCCCCGGCTGCTGCTGTGTTATGAGGTATTAACGAGGAAAAAACACCAGATCAGCTTCGTTTGCAAGGGAAATGACTTGACAGGGGCCTTTCATTTGCAATCTTTGGGCTCCGGGGTTTTGATTAGCACCGAGGAAAAGGTCCCTCCTGTTTTATGCATGAGGAGCTGTGCTGGGCGCCAGGGGACCCCATCGGCCCCAAGCCCACTCCCACCCGTTTCTCCTCTCCCTCCCAGGGGGGTAAGGAGCAGAGGGGGCACGCGGGAGGCTTCCCAGAGGAGCCTCGCCGCCGTGGTGGTGAGGATGGAATTTCCCCAGAGCGAGGCTTCCCCCTGCTCGGCTGTGAAGTGGGGTCTACAAGGTCTCCATCCGGAGGCTTCGGGGAAATTTAATGAGCTCGGCGTGGAGGTGCACGGCTTGGAGCAGGAGACAATTTCTGGAGCCAGCCCCCCGCCCAGCGACTCCGGGTCCGCCCCCCCCCCAGACCCACGGGCCCTTCCACTTCCCCAGCCCCTCCTTGTGCTACCTCTGACCCAGACCACCCCCCTTGGGGCCCTGGGACACACCCCTGCTGGGAAAGGGGGGGTGCACCGAGCAAGGTGCTTGTCAGAAGTGACCTCTGGGGCGCCTGCGTGGCTCAGTTGTTGAGCGGCTGCCTTAGGCTCAGGTCATGATCCCAGAGTCCTGGGATCGAACCCCCCATCCGGCTCCCTGCTCAGCCAGAAGCCTGCTTCTCCCTCTCCCTCTCCCCCTGCTCGTGTTCCATCTCTCACTGTCTCTCTGCCAAGTAAAAAAATAAAATCTTAAAAAAAAAAAAGTGATCTCTCTGACCACTTGAAGGGATGATGTCCCTTTAAAAGTTGGACATTATTTTTTGGTCCTTTTCTTTCACACGCCTCCCTCCCTTCCTCGGGTTTTTTCCACCTTCTGTGACGTTGTGCTAGACCCCCTGCTCTGCAAATGGGATCAAATGCTCCATTAAGCTCTGCTCGCCGCTGCCGGGGCTGGAGGCCGCTCGCCTCGCTGGGGCAGCAGCCCAGGGTGAGGCAGCCAGCCAGGGCCAGCAGGGGAGGGAGGACTGATCCAGAATCCTGCCCAACAAGAATGTGGCTGCGTCGCAGGACAGTGGGTGCTGGTGGGGTGGGGGTGGGGTGTGTGTGCCCAGGATTCACCCTCCGAAATTCCTGAGGGTCACAACTGTGGCCTTGGGAATGCCAGGCTGGGGGTCTCGTGAGCTCAGCCTCTGGGGCTCGGCTGCCCCTCAGGGACGAGCCAGGCTGGCGGAGGTGGGCACCTGCCGTGCCCTCTCAGACCTGGGTGAAAGTCCCTCTCTGTCACTTACCAGATGCCGGTCTTGGACAAGTTCCCTAACCTCTGAGACTCAGTTTTCTCATCAGAAGATTGGGGATGGGGACGCCTGGGTGGCTCAGTTGGTGAAGCAGATGCCTTCAGCTCAGGTCATGATTACAGGGTCCTCGGATCGAGCCCCGCATCAGGCTCCCTGCTCAGCGGGGAGCCTGCTTCTCTCTCTCTCTCTCTCTCTCTCTCTGTCCCTCCCCCAGGGCTCACGCTCTGCCTCTGTCTCTCTCTCAAATAAATTTAAAAAAAAATTTTTTTAAAGATTTTGTTTTACAGAGAGAGAGACAGCGAGAGAAGGAACACAAGCAGGGGGAGTGGGAGAGGGAGAAGCAGGCTTCCCATTGAGCAGGGAGCCCAATGTGGGGCTGGATCCCTGGACCCTGGGATCATGACCTGAGTTGAAAGCAGACACTTAATGACTGAGCCACTCAGGTGCCCCTAAAAAAAAATCTTAAAAAAAAAAAAGATCAGGGAGAATCAGCCCTACCTGGAAGGGTTATTGGTAAAGTTGAGATGACTCGGGCACGTGACCACCGTGGGGCTTCAGTACACAGTAGCTGCCGCTCTGACGCCCAGCAGATGGTGCTTCCTGTGGACTGGGGGGTGGGGGTGAGGGGTGGGGAATGGGGTGGAGGGGGGGACGGCTCTGCCTTAGGCTCAGGATCCCCACACTGCCAGGCACCCGCACCTGTGGGAGATCTCATCTCCTTCCTCCTACAGCCCCAAGTGAGGCTCTATTGCAGTGTATTCATGACTGGGGAAGGGAGGAAGGAGCCGGTTGCAGCCCCGCAGCTGTCCCTGGATTGGCTAGGTCGTTTCCCGGGAGCCCCTCTTCGAGGGCATTGACACCCCTGGAGTAAGCCCGGTATTCGCAATTTCCCTGGGACACAAACGTGGGCAGGGATTGAAAACACGGAGCCTGGCTGCTCCATCCGCCCAGGTGCCTGGTGTGGATGTTGCTGGTTTCTGAAGGCCAGGCTGTGTTGCCCAATGATGCCGGTCCTGCAGGGCCTCAGGAAGGCCACAGAGCTGTTAGCATCTGAACCCTCGAGTCGAAAGGGCGGGACGTTGGAATTCTGATTCCAGCTTTCCCTAGCCACACGAATGTGAGCAAATTACTTAATTTTTCTATGTCTCAGTTTTAAGCTGTAAGGTGGGGATATAAGAAATAAAAAATAAATGAGATAAGGCATATGAATAACTGCCTAGAGTGTTGCAAGCATCAGTAAAGGTTCAATTTCATTTATGTTATGAGCTCCTCTATTTCCTACTAAGCCCCTGTTCAACCTTGGGGAGAGATTTCCATGTTGAGGACTGTGCACTGAGCATCTTCCAAGTCCTCACTGAAATGCAAATGTATGAGCATAAAAGGAATATACCCACAGCAGCAAAGAGCCTTGGGGGCTGGGGGTCACAGGTCTGTGGCAGAGACGACGTAGTTGGGCTACACTGGGTGGAAGCCACGGCAGCCCGGACTTCATGGTGATGGAGCTACAGAGCGAGGGGGGAGCAGCTGGCCACAGATGGAGCCCCCCAGAGATTCTGGGCTCAGGCGGACAGATGTCATAAAACACAAGAGAACTCACTTGCTGAGGACAGGGGAGTCCCAGAAGGTCCGTTTAAGAGATTCCACACCAGTGGTAGCTGACCCTCCCACCCCCTCTACCTTTCACCCAACCCAAACCTAGAAGCCTCCTTGATGAAGAAGTTGAAACAGCTGTTGGAGAAGATAAGGCCACTGAGCTGCAAGGCCACCAATGGATGGTGGCATCCAAGAGGATATTGTAAAGCTCTCCCGTCCAGTACTGGGAGGTGGTGGGCTTTAATGAATAAAGCCTGTCCTTACCCTGGCCTATACAGAATTCTCACTCCAGAGGGGATAGGGAGGCACAGTGACCCAGTAGCCGAAGAAACACCAATTTGCCACCCAGGCCTCTTCTGTTATACATGATGAACCACAGAAGGTCATCAGGCCATTTGAGGAAGGCCACTAGTTTGGAGGGAGACTCAGGAAAACAACAAAGACACTGGCCGAGGAAGCAGAGATGATTCATGGGAGGGCAGATAGTGTTCAAAACCTCTGCTGAATATATTCAGAGAGACGAGAGAAGATGTTCTATTTATATAACAAGGACTCAATTTGGTTAGGGAGAAAAAGACCAGAGAACAACTAAAGAGCTCTTGAGATTAAAATATATACATATGCTTGCTAAAATTTAAAGTCTAATAGAAGCACTAGAAAATAAATCATCTCCAAATGCAGAACTAGCAGAAACAGGTGGGGAACATAAAAGCAAAGAGAAACAGGCTCAATAAAGAAAGCTGAGTCAGACTAGCACCTCACTACCTATCAGTGAAACCAGATGCTTGGAGAAAATGGAACATTACTTCCAAGTTATAAGGGAAAATTGTCCCCAACCTAGAATTCTATACCTAGCTAAACTATCTGTCGATAAACCTTAGAGCAGAATAAAGACATTTCAGACACGGAAAGACACAGTTGATCTTCAACATACCCTTTCTTCAAAAGTTGCTGGATGATAAAATTCAGAGATATCAGGAAATAAAGAGGAATATACAGGATCCAGAAAACTGGATCCAATCTAGAAGAGTCAGGGGAAGTTTCAAGGTTAGAGTGACCAACTCTGTCCAGGTAGCTTTCTTGTTTTCAGGACTAAAAGGCTTATGAATTTTAATCTTGGAAATCAGGATGGTTGGTCACCCTAGGCCCAAGAGACAGTCAGTCAAGATTGCTGCTCCAGGAACAAAGATTCTGAGATCAAGGTTTCCTGGGGGAAGGGGTGTTCTGTAGAATTTAGAGTATGATACAGACACAATTAAAGTCAAACTATGGATAAAACGTTAATGCTCAGTTGCATTTCAGAGACAGATTATAGACATTAAGATCTTTGTAAAAATGACAATGTGGTTGTCAGAAGGAGTGGGAAAGATCATGGGGAGAAGGGGCGTGTTGTGCACATAGCCTTATGGCAAAGTAGGGTCGAGAGATACTGTTGACCGTGATGCAACACGAAACGGGTCCACATGTTAGAGTTAGAAGGTGCTCCACAGAACCAAAATAATGATGATGATGATACCAATACGACAACAACAATCACTTTCAAACTCTGAGAGGCAGACGGGCATGAGAAGGAGGCAAGGCAAATCCCTCATGTTCATTGTGGGAAGCCAATGAAGTCTTCAAAGAAGTCATGAAACAGAAAATCTCCATGAAGCTTATATCTGATAAAGAACTCATATCTAGGATATATATAAAGAGCTCTCGTAACTCATCATAATAAGAAAGGAATGAACGGGACGATAAAAAATGGCAAAAGTGTTGAACAAACACTTCACCAGGAAGAGAGGCAGGTTGCCAACAAGTACAGGAAGACACTCAGCATCATGAGTCATCATAGAAATTCAGATCAGAACGACAAGGGGGCACACTTACACGCCTATTAGAACGGCTAAAGTTGACAGTAATGACAAGACCAGGTTTTGAGAACACAGCAATGGGAACTCTCATGCGCAGCTGGCAGGAGGGCGAAAAGGTACCACTGCCCTGGAGACCACCCATCTGGACATTTCTTACGGAGCTAAGCGCATGTTTAGCAAAAACCCGGCATCCCACTCTGAGGTGTCTGTTCAAGAAAAATGAAAATCTATGTTGGCCCAGATGCTTGTATGAGAATGTTTATAAGCACTTTTTGTTCAAAATCACCAAAACGAGAAACAATGCCAAAGCCCATCAGGTGGAGAACGAAGCAACCAAGGGCGGTAGAGTCACGCGATGGAATCCTACACACCAACGGGAAGGCAGGAACGCCCGTCTGCACAATGATGTGGGTGAGCCCCAGATGCATCCTGCTCTGTATCTCGGTGGTGGCGGCGGCGATGTGACTGCATATCCTTGTCAGAACTCACATGACAGGACGTGTAAACAGTGTGGACTTCACTGCATTTCGTTACGCTTCAAGGACCTGTCTTAGGAAAAAAGCCGTTATAGACTTGGTCCCACATCTAGAGAAATCCCGTCCTCTGGGGCTCTGGGTGCCAACCCGTTGCCCTGTCCTAGGACACGAAGACTTAGGTGTTTTGTTCTGGGCAGCCTTCTCCCTAGTTGTCCATGGAAAGGGTTATTAATTTGTTGGAATCAATAATACATGCAAATGATATAAAATTCAACAGGCACAAAGGTTGTGCAGTAAAAAGCCTGTCTTCCTGCTTCCCTTCTTCCCCATAACCCATCCTCTCTGGGGGGATGTTAAGAGATAACAGCATTATTCCTTTTTACCAGCATCTTACGTAGGCTTCCAGAGGTGCCCTTAGAAGAGAGAGAGAGAGAGAGAGAGTGTGTGTGTGTGTGTGTGCACAGAAATAGGACATAGAGAAGGATGTCTATCTCTGAATAGATATCCATATCTTTCTTTTTCTCTTCCTCCCTCCCTCCCTTTCTTTCTTTCACCTAAATGAGCTCATATCATACTTGTTGTCCTGCGACCTTGCTATTTTTTTTAAAGATTTTATTTATTTGAGAGAGAGACAGAGAGAGAGAGTGTACGAGCAGTGGGGAGGGGCAAAGGGAGAGGGAGCAGGGAGCCCAGCACAGGGCTCGATCCCAGGATCCCAAGATCATGACCGGAGCCGAAGGCAGATGTTTAACCGACTGAGCCATCCACGTGTCCCATCAACCTTGCTATTTTTTTTTAAAGATTTTTATTTATTTATTTGACAGAGAGAAAGATCACAAGTAGGCAGATAGGTAGAGAGAGGGAGGGGGAAAGCCTGATGTGGGGCTCCATCCCAGGACCCTGAGATCATGACCTGAGCCGAAGGCAGAGGCTTTAACCCACTGAGTCACCCAGGTGCCCCAACCTTGCTGTTTTTAAATTTCACATTAAATCTCAGAGATTGCTGGGCCTCCTCAGTGGCTCAGTTGGTGAAGCATCCAACTCTTGATTTTGGCTCAGATCATCAGAGTCTTAGGATCCAGCCCTGGGTTGGGCTCCGTGATCAGTGGCGAGTCTGCTGGGATTCTCTCCCTTTCCCTCTGACCCGCCCCCCAACCCCCCACCCCTGCTCACGTGCTTTCTCTTTCTCTCTCTAAAATAAATACATTAATTTTTAAAAAATCCCAGAGATTGCTCCATACAAATACATCCACGGTTGCCTCATCTATTGTAACAGTTGCCGTTCGTACCCTGGCATCCATGCACCATAATTAACTTCTCCAGTTTCTTACTGATCAAGGTTGGCTTCCAATACTTTTCTCTTATAAGCGGCAATGCCACAAATGCTTTTGCGTATCCAGGTGCTAGGTGTCCAAGTGTAATTTTTTTATTTTTAATTTTTTTAAGGGTGGCCTCAAAGTTTAATTTTTGAAAAGTGAAAAGCGTGATTCTTATACCAATATAAAGGGATTATGTGTGGGGGCGCCTGGGTGACTCAGTCGGCTAAGCATTTGCTATCGGCTCAGGTCGTGATCCCGGAGTCCTGGGATCGAGCCCCGCGTCGGCCTCCTTGCTCACTGGGGAGTCTGCTTCCCCCTCTGCCCTTCACCCCACTTGTGCTCTCTCACTCTCTCTCGCTCTCAAATAAACACATAAAATATCTTTTAAAAAGTGATTATGTATCTAAGACTTATTGAATTCATTAGCGAAGGAACCAGCCGGCTGGTATAGTTGGTTCAAAGAGAATTCAAGAACCCGGATACATGCAGGCACGGAGAGAAATCTGGAATGAGACAGCTGCGTTAGGTACAAAGCCGGTTAACATCCTTTGCGGTAATGAAACGGTAACCTTTGGGACTAGCTCTTCTACGGGACAGAAATCATTTGCATCTCTCCCAGACAAAATTCATTTGAATTGTTATTAGACAAGAGTCATTTGCATAGCTAACAGTTTTCTACAAGTTGACATCTGCCCTTCAGAGTTGCAAAATACCCTAATCAGTAGTCAAAAGTAGGTCAAATCATCCCGGAGGCAGCATGGGTGTGGCACACGACGTCCCAGCAGGAAGGTCCTTCCAAGGACATTTCCCAGCTGCGGATTATTTTTCTTAGTGTCCGACGGACAGCCGTGGGACACACTGCCAGCGGCCTCACCAGGGCCCAGGGTGCATGCATTTATAATTTCCATAGATACGGCCTGGAGCTGGTACGGACAGGCTGCCCCTGCCAGCTCGGGGCTCCCCGGGAGAGTTGCACCCAGCAGGATGCTGAGAGTTGAGGGCTGCCACGTGGCCTCTGTTGCTTTGGAGAGGGTGGGGATAGGCAGCGGAGGGTGGGGTCCTCTCCCTCACCCCACTGCTGCCAGCTCTGCTCCCGTCCATCCGGATCCACGTCCGAGGGGCAGTGACATTCCCACCGCCAGCCCTGGATCACTGAGAAGTCCCCACTGCGCTTTCCGGGGACGCTGGTGTCCTCTTACCCGCACCTTCCTCCAGCTCCAGGGAACCCCACATCCTCTGAGCCCTGATGTGATCGCGCTCCCCTGCTGGGTTTCTGTCCTCACTGGGTGCTGTCTCCTCGGACTCGCCCATGTCTCTGGCTTCTTGATCCCTTCTCCCCTTGTCTGCGTGGAATCCTGGTGTTTCTACCTCCTCCGGCGCGGGTATCACCTTCCCGTGTTTCCAGGGCTGTCCCGACAATGTCTGCCTCTCTGGGCGCCTTCCTGTGGGGCCGATTCCCAAGTCCCGGGAGAGGGCTCCCCCCCCTCCATCAGACACCTGTAGCGCCCGTTCCCTGTCCTCTGTCCGGCTCCTGCAGGGACAGGCACGCTGCCCACCCCCTTCCTCTGGGGAGAGATCCTTTTCTTCCGCGCCCTCAACTGGGTGGTGCCGCCCCTTGATCCCGCCTGTTGGTGGCCAGGAGGGGCGGTGGGGGCAGCTTCTGAAAGCAACGCGTGTTGTTTTGCCGGGGAGAGCTCTCTCCGTGGGCTTCCAGTCCAGGGCTGGCGGTGAAGGGTGGGGTCCGCCCTCAGCAGCAAGGCGTGGGCCTCTCTGCAGCCTCAGAGAGTTTGGGGAAAATCTCGGATTCAAGATTTGGGGGAACATCAGTCCAGATGTGCCTTTCCCATGTATCAAGGTCCCGTTCTTCCCAACCAGGGCCCTGAGCTTGTCATGCATGGTAGATCTTTCTGGGTTGAGAGTTTAGCCTTCTATGGAGTGCTGCTATTCTTCGGGTAAGTCTTGGCTTTTCCGAGGTCTTATTCCAAGAGATGAGAGCCTCTTAGGGTCTCCCCAGGAAGGCCCTCCACTGTTTACCCTTAGATTTCCTGTTTTTTTCCCCCAAAGCCTCACCATCCGTGTTTGACAAGCGTCTCCTCCGTGTTTATCAAATGGCAGATCTAGGACACCAGTGGGCACATTCTCTCCCCCTGCTGTGCCAGTTTACCATGGGTAAAATTTTAACAAGTTTTGCTACTTCTGCCAAGATCTGCCTGTGCTCCACCCACTACCACTGTTGGGGTCCATGTTGGCAACCAGATGGGAGGTGACCAAGTTTCAAAATCCAACCGAGGGTAGGCATTTTGGTTGGGACCACTCCTGGTGCCTGTTGTCACAGGTTGGGTTCCCCGAGGGGGCAGACTTAGAGTTAGAGATTGGCACCGCATGGGTCATCTGGGGTGCTCTTGGGATCTCGCCTGACGTGATGGTATTTGGAAGTGGGGTCTTAGGGAAGTCGTTAGGTCACGAAGGTGGGGCCTGGTGCACAGGATTCGCAGCTTTGTAAGAGGCCCAGAGAGCTTCCTCTCTTTCTGCGAGGACACAAGAAAGAGGCCTTACTGCTATCTGCAAAAGCGCCCTCCCCAGAACCCAGCCCAGCAGGCACCCTGATCTCTGACCTTCAGCCTCCCGAGCCCTGAGAATAAATTTTGTGGACAAGCCACCCAGTTTATGGAAATTTGGTATGGCGGTTGGAAAGACAAACGGGGTCTTCCCAGAGGAATCAGCCTGGGGCCCCGCTCAGGATCAAGGACAGTGAAAGGAAACCAGGCTCTGGCGGGGGGAGGAGTAGGCCTTCATCGTTGGCAAAGAATCCCAGCTGATGGCACACCCAGCGGCTGTCTGACAGCCCACAGCAGGTGGGCCTTCCTGCAGACCGTCTGTCCCAGTGCCCAGAACACTTGTCACATGGCGTACGCTGGTATGTGTGAGCAGGGAGAACAGGTGCCTGTGGCCGCACACAGGCTGAGCACCCCCCCCCATCCGCTCGGGAGACCCCACCCCACGCTCAGGGAGAAATCACGGCACCTGCAGTGACCAGGTCACTAAGGGACACTCAGGCCTCAGGGGCAACAGCAGCTCGGATCCCAGATGTGTGGGACCAATTTGATCCCGGCTGTAAAGAGAAGTCAAGACAAGTCCATCTTGAGGAAGGCAGAGAACAGGCAGGAAAAACAAACCCCTGAATCCCTATACTTTCTGAACCAAAAATGACTGCCCCAGATTGTCCCCTTCTACTTGAGAATGCACTGAAATGAAACAGATGAAAGGAGTCTGGATCTCGCATGGCCAGCTCTCCCCAGCCTGGGGTTTCCGCTCTTCCCAGGTCCTCTGCCCGCCAGTCCTTCTACTAGTCGCGCCCCCC
>LNAC01000251.1:1924884-1952906 GCA_002007465.1 Ailurus styani
CTCCCCCTCCCCCTCCCCCCCCCAAACAGTGGGAGGAGAGCCGGAGAGACCGCGGTCGCTTCGACCCGAGACTCCCTGCCGAGGGTCAGCGATGTCCAGCATCCTTCCCTACAAGTTAGCAGTGCGGGCCCCATCCCTGTCACCGTAGCAACCACCCACCCCAGCGTGTTCGTGATCTCGAAATGGAATTTATGGATGTACCATTCAGTGAACTCTTCTCCAGGAAAACAGATCTTGGAAAGAAACTACGGGAATCCCAGCCCCTCCAAACGAGTTTTTGTTTCCAGGAGAACATTTCAATTGGCTGCTGAGGGACCCAGACACCACCGCAGGAAAGGACAGACATTAACTAAGGAATGTTCCAGAAGTCGCTCCGGCCACAGCAGAGGAGTGGGCTTTGTAGATCCCACACACAGATCCTGGCACCGCAGTTAACCCAGAGACAATGAGGGTTTTTTTTTTCTCCTACTCTCCCACTAGCTGGGGCTTGGCTTCAATATTTCCCACCTCAAACTGCCTTCCTGGCCTCCTGTCCTTGGGAGGGACCCCATGTGCAGAGCAAATGTAGCTCAGAAGGAGAAAAGGCAGGAGCCCCAAGCCGGAGGCTGCCTGCCAGGTCCGTGGAGGCCCCTCCAAGCAGGCAGGGCAGTGAAGAAGCTTCGCCCGATCGGTCACGCGCTCCAGGACAGGGCCGCAGAGACAACCTCCCGATTCCACGTGCACACTTTTTACACACTTTAAAAAGAAAAAGTGTTTTTTCCAGTTACGTAATTCAGATCCCCAGTAGAAAAATGGCAAAACAGAGACAGCACACAGAATAAAGCGAAGCCCGTTATCAGACCTACCCCCACCCGAACAACCACCATCAGTGCTCTGGAGAATAGCCCCAGTCCTGCTCCCAGACCGGATGTCCTTGTTAACTCTGGTCAGCGCAGCCTGTCCTTGTCTGTGTCTCCCTCCGCCCCTCAGCCACCTTCCCTCACCCTGGCCTAAAAACGCTGGCAAATCCACGCTTCTGGGCACCCTCTCGGGTGACAGCTCCACGGACACTTCAGGTCACCGACACAGCCCACCATGTTAGTCACATCCCCCAACTGAACGTGGCTGTCTTTCCCCTCCCCCAGCTTAGACTGCTCCCGGCCAGAGGCCCGCCGTGGGGTGGGGGTGGGGGGCTGGCCCACACAGTGGAAGGTTCCAGGGACCTCTCTGGAGTCTCTTCTCTAAGGGCACGAATCCCATTCGCAGGGGCTCCACCCTCATGACCTACTCGGCCCTCAGAAGCCCCACTTTCAAACACCATCCCCTTGGGGTTGGGATGTCAAGAGATGAGTTTTGGAGAGACACAAGCATTTGGCTGACAGCAGGTCCTACCCAGCAGAAAATTGGGATGCGATGGTGGCTACATTTACTGAGCGCTTACTATGTGTCAAACACCATGATAAACCCCACAGGCTTAGCTCAGCGCCTCCTCACAACCCAGGAACTAGGTCCTATGCAGAGAAGGGGTCTGGCCTCTGCCCTCAGCTCCTGCTTGGTGATCTCTAAGCCCCTCCAATGTCCTGCCTCATGGGCCTACTTTTCCTAAAAATGGCCCTAGCAATATGTTCGATTCCATGTGCTCTTCCAGAATCTTGCCACTCCACATCAGGAGGCGAGACCTAGTTCCCCTCCCCTTGAACCTGGGCAGGACTGTGAGCAGAATGAGTCCAAAATGATCCTGTGTGACTTCTGAGACTAAACCATGCAAGGCTACATGGCGCCCACTTGGCTTGGTGCACTCTGTCAGTCATGGTAGCCACCATGAAAACTTGAAATGTGGCTCATGGGACTCAGCGATGGAACTTTATTTACTTATTTATTTTTTAAAGATTTTATTTAATCATTTGAAAGACAGAGAGAACACCAGCAGGGGCAGGAGCAGAGACAGAGGGCGAAGCAGGCTCCCCGCTGGACAGGGGAGCCTCAGCAACTGAATTTTAAATTTTATTTAATTTTAATTGAATTTCATTGAAATAGCCAGATATGGTGCTTTCTCAAACTCTCTCTCCATTCGCCTACGGAGCCCTGAGCTGCCAAGTAAGAGATGCCATGCTGTGGAAACCATGTGGAGGGGGGCGCCTGGGTGGCTCAGTCAGTTAAGCATCTGCCTTCGGCTCAGGTCATGATCCCAGGGTCCTGGGATCGACTCCTGTGTCAGGCTCCCTGCTCAGCAGGGAGCCAGCTTCTCCCCGGGCCTGTCGCTACCCCTGCTTGTGCTCTCTCTCTCTCAAATAAATAAATAAAATCCTGAAAGAAAGAAAGAAAGAGAGAAAGGGAGGGAGGAAGGAAGGAAGGAAGGAAGGAAGGAAGGAAGGAAGGAAGGAAGGAAGGAAGGAGAAACCATGTGGAGAGACACACAAAAATAAAGACACTGGGAGCGCCGGCTGTTAGCAGCTAGTCTGACATGTGAACATGACCTTTCTGATGCTTGCAACTCCAGCCACTGCCCAACAGCAACCATACGAAGAATCCCAGGAAGAGCCCCTCAACTGAGCCCCGTCAGCCCCCAGGACCGTGAGAGACAACGCTAAGTATGGTTGTTGTTCTGAGCCACTAAGTTTTGGGGTGATTTGCTATGCAGCAATAGACAACCAGAAGAGGAGGTAAAAAACTCAGACTGTATGCTAGACTGTCCCATTACCCAGCAATATCCCTTGCCCCTTCCTTCAGCAGTATACGGCCCACCGTCTGGTCTTATAAATAAAGTTTTATTGGAGTTTCATTTGCGTTCGTCCGTGCCTGCTTTCTTGCTAAGATGGCAGAGTTGAGTGGCTGTAACAGAGACCACGCAGCCCACGGTATAAAATATTTACCACGTGGCCCTACACAGAAGTCTGCCAGATTCTGACGTAGGGGATTACATTTCCCTGCCTTTTGAAGCCGCAGGCATCCAGGTGACCTGCTCCAGCCAATGAAATGTGAGCAGAATGACTGGGGCCCCTTTGTGTGGAAGCTTTGAGAACCAGCTCACACTTTGTGCCTTGTTTTCTTTTCCTTTGATGAAAACCCCCAGGGGTCTGGGGAGAGGCTGCTCCATCGGCCTGAGTCCTAGAGCAAAGGTCAAACTGTATTTTTCGTTTCCCACGGCGGCTGTATCGAAGCACCGCAAACTAAAAACAAGAGAATTCGTTTTCTCACAGTTCTGGAGGCCTGAAGTCAGCAATCAGGGTGTCACAGGGCTGCGCCCCATTCCGAAGGCTCTAGGGAAGCCCCCCCTTCCTTGCCCCTTCCAGCTCCTGGTGGTCCCCGCCTCGGTCATCTCCTGGGGCAGGGCTGGAGCGGACGTGACGGGCATTCATCACGAGCTAAAAACAAACACCTGGGGCACAGCGAGCCGAGCGTCGGGGCAGTCCGCCCCGTAACACAGCCTTGCAGAGTGACGCCAGCGTGAAGTGACACCGACAAGACGCAGGCTGCATGTCCCCAAGCACACAGGCGCTGGGTGTGACCAGCAACCAGGTGACTCACACGGTGACAGGAGGCCCCAGCGCACCGCTGAGGGAGGCCCTGGCTATGGGAAGCTTTGCTTTGCAATATCTGAAACAATTTTGCAATATCTGATTTTCTTCCACCAGGGTTCTTTCTTTCTTTCTTTCTTTTTCAAGTGTCAATGACCATTTTAAGAATCAAAAAGTGAGCTATAAGTTGGGGCTCTCTGGGACAAAGCAGAGGCCGTTTGACATGGCTTTGGGAAGAAACCTTGACCTCACTCCCCCCCCCCCCCCCCCCCCATCTCACCCAAACAGAAATGCCTCGTCCTGACAGTTCCCGCTCGGAACTGCGCTCTGCCGTCAGCTTTGTCTTACCTGAGCTTGGGACCTGGCTGGAGACCAAACCGGAGGCGCCAGAAGACGGCAGATCTGCCTGAATTTACGTACAGATTTCCCAGGGCAGGTAGGTGCCCACGTTTTCCTGATGAGGCAAGTTTGTTCTTGATTTCCTGATTACCCACAGGTCAGAATGATTGTGCAGGTTTTTGCCGAGAGGCTTTCTGGGTTTGGGGGAAGGGTGGCACCAGGTGGGAATTTAACGATGCTAGTCGGTGATCTTTGGGGGGTGCTGGTCAGATGCAGCGATGGGGGGATTCCTTTTAGGCACCTGTGCTGTGGAGTCAGAATGTTCTTTGTAAGGAGCAGGGGAGAAGACCAACTTCCCATTCCTTCCCTTCCATGTTCCAGCATCACCCCCGGGAAGTCAAGCTTCTTCTACCCCACCTCCCTCCAGTGCCTTCTTACCTCTTCTCTCCTCTGGCTAATTCTGCCCCCTTCCTCAGAGGCTGGGCTGGTCCACACCGATTTGCCACCAGATGAAAGCTATACCGTGAGCTGCCCGTTGAACAACCCTATTTCTTGTCCTGATGAGCGCTCAATAACTCTCCCATGAAATATTGCTTCAAGAGCCCCCATCCTGGACTTGAAGTCCCCAACAATCACTCAACAGTGATTCTGGAGAGGCGGGAGCTTGGCGGCAGCCTCCTGTCTCTCTGTCTCCTCTGCTTGATTGGAGATCGGCAGCGGGCAGCTTTCCATTTTATGAGAGACTGATGTCTTCTCCCTAGTGCTTTTCCAGCTCTCTGTCAGGCTCTCCCTCCGGTGACCTCTTTCCGGCTGGAATTCTAGAACCATGGGTTGCCGTGTGCTCCGTGGGGGCCAGGATGGTCTGCAGGCTGGGTCTCTGCCCGAGGGAGGTGGTGTGCCTGGCCAGAATGGTGCTGGCCTAGGGTAAGCACCCTAGGGGGTACCCTCTGACTCCCATGAGGTCGTGCTACAGTTGAAGAAATGATAGACGCAGGGCGTCTACTCGCTGGAAGGGTCTTTTGAACCTCCCTACTTGAGTTGCCTATGTAAGTAAGCCTTTCTCTGACCCCAAACTGGGCCTCCCCAAATCCACTCCTATAGAGACTGCCCCTGTCGCCACTCAGCCCACGAGTCCCTCCCTCATTATCTACACTCCTCCCCCAAGCTGGTCCTCGTCCCTCCCACCAACCTCCTCCATCTAAGGGCTCTTTGAAACGTGTGTCTATGTGGAAGAGAGAAGGGCTTCCTGCCACATGGCAGACCAAGGCACCGGGGGCTTTTCTCTCCTCTCTTCCAGTCCAAAGATGAGCAGAACAAAATACATCACCACCACCAAATGGTTTTCATAATGAATATTCACACTCAAAAGAAAGAGAGGAAAGTCCTGAGGATGGGAACTTGAGAATTAAAGGTTGGAGCAGGAAAGCAGAAGCCAGCACCCTGACACTCCTCAGATCTGGTGCTGGGGCTGAGATTTGAACACGCGGAGTCCAGGTGACATCTGGAGCTCACTCAAGGTGAAGTGGCTGGAACGGAACCCCCAGCTTAAAGCCTGGAGTCTTCAAATGCTGCTGGCGCAAAGGGGGCTAGCAAAACTCCACCTGCTGGGCCAGGGATTTAGGGATTTGGGTAGAAAATAACTGGCTTGTCAGAAATTAAAACCCTGAGCCTGTCCCCAAAACAGGAACAGGGTTCGTGATGTTATGCCAAGAGGTGGAGAAAGCCCAAGTCACAAGAGCACCATAAAAACTGTTCCCGAACCGTTTAAACACCTGAGCCCTGGCAGAAGCAGATATGAAATTGGTCCACAGGGACAATTTTGCGACCTAAAGCTTAGCAGACTCCCACGGGGCCGGGCCAAACACTCTCTTAGGGACCCAGGAAGGAAAAATTACGGAATGCGCATATAATCCACCACAAAAAGGAGACATTAGAAGTAACAAAACAAGAATTAGCTCTGCAGTAACTGGAATTCATAGAAAATCTTATAAGCCTTAAAACATAACACTGCCATTTTATCAGCAGAGATTCTGAAATAGCAGGACGTGGAAGCCGTGGCAGAACCATCTGCAGGTGCACAGAGCAAAGAGAGGAGGCTCTTTTATAGAGGAAAGGGGATGCTGGGAGCGCTGTTGTAAACAGAGTCCACTGGAGTACACTGGGAATTGGAAGTATGGGGGCTTCTCATGGGCTGGGCTGTGATGGCCTCTCATTGGCTGAGCTCTGAGCTATGACAGTCTCTCATTGGCTCGGCTGTGACTCTCTCATTGGCTGAGCTATGACAGTCTCTCATTGGCTGGGCTGTGACTGTCTCTCATTGGCTGGGCTATTGCTAGGGGAGGAGAAAACTTTTTTCCGGGATCTCAAAGTAGTAGCTAAGGTAGTAAGGACTTGTGCTCCTGGCGTTTTCCTCTTGGGCCCACAATGGACAAGAATGGTAGAAAGTGAGAGCTTTCCCTGTGTCCTCTGGGCTCCATTCTAAACGAGGTTTCCTTTTATTAATTTTCACAGTCTGAACATCTGAAATATAAGGTATGGGGAGTGAAAGAAGGTATTGGACAGAATTGGACATTTTGAAAAGAATAAGTGGACATAAAACATAATCAAGTAGACCTAGAAGTAGACCTTATCTTCATTGAAATGATAAACTACATTTGTGAGATAAATAGAGGTAACAACACTGAAGAGAGAATTCAAGAAATAGAAGATAATTAGAAGGAAATCATCCCAAATGCAGCACAGAGATATGAAGAGATGAAAAATAAGAAAACACAATTAAGAAACGTGGACAATAGAACGAGGAGGGGGACCGTCCACCTCACAGACGGTCTAGAAGAAAATAAAGACGGAGGTGGGGGCAGATTCAAAATGAACAAGTGATGGGATTTTTCATTAATAGAAGGAATAAGTCATTAGAGTGATGTGTCACATTATCCAAACAGGATAAGTAAAAATAAATACACAGCTAGACTCATTGTGGAGAAACTAGGAAGCATCGAAGACACAGAGATCTTAAAAGCAGCCGAAGAGATAAGGCTACCTACCTGGGAAGAAATGACGACTGGATTGATTGATGGAATCCTCAGCATCATCAGTGGATGCCAGGAGACAGGGCTGTCCTGTTGGTAAAGTACTGAGGGGCTATGTCATTCCAAATTACATGTCCAGCTACACTATGCAGCAAAAGTGAGGGCTGTCGTAGAGAGATTTTCAGATAGAAACAAAAGAGAGTCTACTGAGAGCTCCTCTCTACTTGCTAGATGCTGCCTGACTCATGAATCGCGTGATAAAGCCAATTAGATCTTCGAATTATTATTATTTTTATTATTTGTTTATTGGTGAGAGAGAGAGCACGAGCAGGAAGGAGGGGCAAAAGGAAGAGGGAGAAGCAGACTCCCCGCTGAACAGGGAGCCCGATGTGGAGCTTGATCCCAGGACCCCAGGATTATGACCTGAGCCGAAGGCAGACATTCTATAGACTGAGCCACCCAGGCGCCTAGATCTTCAAAAAAAAGAAAAGAAAAGAAAAGAAAAGAAAAACAAAAGAGTCTACTATTCATGGGTCCTCACTGAAAGAACTTCAGTTGTAGTGGTAATTAAATCCAGAAGGGTTTAAATGATAGTCAACCTAATAAACATTGACTATAATTAATAGTAATATCAATAATTACAATTGTATTGAATCAAGGGGGTTAAAAAAGTGAAACTAAAATGCTAGCCAACAATAATATGCAAGATTGGAGGGAAAATTGGAGAAAAGACATAAGTTAGATAATAAACCAAGGTCCAAATACATCAGTTAAGTCTAAATATGTTAGTACTTATGATAATAGTAAAGGTATTAAACTTGCCTATTAATTACAGAGAGTAACTCATTGGATGAGAAAAATCTATACAAAAGATTTTTAGATACAACTCAACCCAGACAACACAGAGAGGTTGAAAATAAAGGTTGGAAAAAATATGTAGGGGCCCCTGGGTGGCTCAGTCGGTCAAGCAGCTGCCTTCAGCTCAGGTCATGATCCCAGGGTCCTCGGATCCTGTGTCCGGCTCCCTGCTCAGCGGAGAACCTGCTTCTACCTCTCCCTCTGCCACTCCCCCTGCTTGTGGTCTCTCTCTCTGTCAAATAAATAAATAAAATCTTTAAAAAATATGTATAAAAAATTTTCATGTATGCATAAAATATATACATACATAAAATATATACAAAAGAAATAGCAATATTACTAACAAAGTAGTCATTAAGACAAAAAGTGTTTACTCACTAATAAAAAAACATAATTCTTTAAGAAAATAAGCCAATGCTGAAACTCAATGCCTGTAATTATTTGGTCTCAAATATAGAAAGTAAAACTGCAAAAGAAACCAACAACACACATTCACAGGGGGAAATTTTAGCATGTCTCTGTCAGAAAGTCATAGCATTAATTTGAACCTCATAATTAACAAGTTTGATCTAGATGTACATAGGCACTAAATATTCTTTTCAAACTCGAATCTGACATTTAACAAAACTGAATTCGATATTAGGTTGCAAAGGATGTTTCAACTAATAACATACAGGTCGCCTCCTGACCCTAAATAATAAATGAGAAATCCCAAATGTTTGCAAGCTAAAAAGCATACTTCTAAATAATTCAGAAGGTAAAGTGTAATAAAAAGTTGCCATAGTTACAACTAAGACAAAGGAAAGGATAAGATTTCCAAACAAACTATAATAAAAGTTATAATAAAAGTAAATAGTCATTAGAAAGTAATAGTGAAAATTAATGAAGGAAGTATTTAACACAAGAAATTGGAAAAAATACCAGAAAAAGAGTGTTTAAGAGGAGGAAGGAAATACTAAAGATAAGTACAGAAATTAGCAAAATGGGAAATATGCAAAAGATAGAATTAACAAATGCACAGTTAATTCTCCAAGAAGACAAAGGAAATAAACTTTTGGAAATAACGATTACCAAAACACACACACAAAAAACCAACCAACAAACAAATTTAAAAGAAGGAACATGTAAATGAATTTCATCAGGAATGCAAAGGAAGGCATGAACACACAGTAGAATTCTTTAGCAAAATAAGCACCATGAACAACTTTATGTCAAAAAAGATTTAAAAGTTGTAAAAGATGAAATAGATACATAGCAAAAGTAAAAATGATCAAAATGATCTCAAAAAGTAATAGGAAACCTGGAAACATTTAGGACATTAAATCAGCAGTCATAAATCTACTTGCAAAAACAGCATCAGACCAGACAGTGTTATAAGCAAGTTTTACCAAGTCTTCAAGGAACACGTAACCCCTATTCGATACAAATCGTTCCATAGAAATTTCCTTCGGGGAAACACAGGACCGGGGTAAGAGGAGGGGCTCCCCAGCTCCCTTGATAAGGGTAGCAGAATTTTGATGCCCAAAACAGGCAGAAACAGTACCTACAAGGAAAATAGGAACACAGACGCACAAATCCTATATCAAAATTAGCAAACCAAATCCAGTAGTCTATATATAAATACTTTATCGTGAGCACACAGTCTTTAACTCAAGAATCTAAGACAGTTCAACACTGAAATATCTGCTAAAGTAATTCACCACATTAAAAGATTAAAGGAGAAAGTCCGTGTATATATAATCACCTTAGTGCAGAGAAGGCCTTTGATAAAATGCAATATTCACTCATTAGCTGAGAATAGACAGCAATTTTCTTAAACTGATAAGAAACACCTACCAAAAAGCATCATACTTTATGATAAACCATTAGAATTATCTTCCTTAAACCCAAGAACTAGATGAAGATTCCTGTCCTGTGGTTTTGAGTCCGTATTTTACCAGGATCTTCAGCTAAGTTAACATATAAGAAAAAAAAATTACTTTGGGTAAATATTTGGTGGCCTTTAATTGGTATCAATGCAAATTGATGGTGACTTCAACCGAGTGGACGTTTCTCCCTCACGTGAGCTTCTGGAGGTGCTCCAGGGCCAACACCGATGAGCCACGAGGTTGTCCCGAGACCCGGGTGCCATTGATCTTGGGGTTTCACCCTCCCTGGAGTGCCGCCCCCCCCACCCCGTGCTCTATGTCTGCAGATGAAGGTCCAAGAACTGCCAACATTATTTTGAGAAAGACAGATGAGACACTTGCCCTTCCACCAAGTACATACGTGCTATGAAGGGATGCGTGATGCGTGGTACCAAAGCAATGTGGTCTGGACAGAAGACAAACAGACCCGCAGGGTGGAGTGGAAGCCAGGAGCGGATGATCAGCTTGTGGGAACTGGGCAGGTGGCAGTAGGAGCGGTGGGGTGTGGAAGAGTGAGCCGCACCTACAGGAGGGGTGTGGGCAAACATACAACGAGGACTTGCCTTATACGACCCGTGAAAATAGCATCCAGATGAATTGAAGACCGAAATGTGAAAGACAGCAAAACTTCAAGTCTTCTTGGAGAAAATACAGAACAATCTTTATGATGCCAAGACAGAGAAGGACTTCCGATCCCCAAAGCACAAATTATAGAGAATCAAGAGAGATGTATTTGTCTACCTAGAAATTTTTTTTAAAAATCCTTTCTTTTTTTTATATATATATTTATTTATTTGACAGAGAGAGATCACAAGTAGGCAGAGAGGCAGGGAAAGAGAGAGGAGGAAGCAGGCTCCCCACTGAGCAGGGAACCCGATGCGGGGCTCGATCCCAGGACCCTGAGATCACGACCTGAGCTGAAGGCAGAGGCTTTAACTTGCTGAGCCACCCAGGCGCCCCTGTCTATGTGGAAATTTAAGGACAGTGGAATGGAATAAAAGGACAAGCTTCACCCTGGGAGATGTTTTACAAGCACCATATTGCTCAATAAATTTTGGATGAATACGTGCACGGATGGACCGTCAAGAAAGGAGGAATTTGTTTGCTTCTCTCGCCTGTCCCCACAGTGGGCGAGGAGCCTGAGTGTTTGTTCCTGTTTTAAAACACAACGTATTGNACGTGCACGGATGGACCGTCAAGAAAGGAGGAATTTGTTTGCTTCTCTCGCCTGTCCCCACAGTGGGCGAGGAGCCTGAGTGTTTGTTCCTGTTTTAAAACACAACGTATTGATAGAAATTTGAGTTTGGTGAGGAAACAGCTCAGATGACCGCCGTTGAAAAGACAGTTCATTACTCACAGTTCCTGGGCGAGGAGGGACACGCCAGGCCAGGGGAGTCACGCGGGCTCTGGGCAGGAGGCACAGGGAGAGGAGGGAACTGAGCGCAAGCACCTTTGTCATGGTTACCTCGGAAGGGAATGGGCACAGCAGGGTACGAAGGTTTGGGGTTGCTTACTTTGATCTCAGCAGGCTCCAGGGCATAGGAGCTTTCCAGAGTTGGCTGGTATCTGGCCCTGGAGTGATTAGGGCAGGTGCATGGGGGGGGGGGGGGCCTGCCTGGCTCAGTCCTTAAGCGTCTGCCTTCAGCTCAGGTCATCATCCCAGGGTCCCAGGATGGAGCCCCGTGTCAGGCTCCTTGCTCAGCAGGCAGTCTCCTTCTCCCTCTGCCCCTCCCCCTGCTTGTGCACCTGCTCTCTCTCTCGCTCTCAAATAAATAAATAAAATCTTCAAAAGAAAGAGAGAGAAGGAGCTTTGGGAGGGTGGGCTCTGGATTGATTGATGCGTATTGGAAAAGCGTGTCGCTGGGGAGGAGGACTCCCCTCTGACCAGGGGGTGAGGTGGGAGAAGGAAGGCAGAAGCTGGCAAGGGAGCAGGAGGCCAAGGGGGTCCAGAAGGAGGCGTGGCCGGCACATCGCACACAGAGCCCATGTCCCAGCCTCGAGCCTCCAGAAACTGAAAATGCCGTGGGTGCGGTTACGTACCAGTCACTGCTCCCATCTCCCGACCTTTTCTATTACCTTGCTCTGAATTTCCTTTCCTGGTAAACAGCTGCTCAGTCTGGAGCTTCGGGAGAAAAGGATGAAATTAAAGTGTCAGAACCAAAAATTTATTCTTCTTTGTGCCTTATTTTTGGCGCCTGGCACGCGGGGCCTGGCTGACGTGCCAAAGCGCCGGTTTCTTACCTTCACCTGCTTCGCCGGATGGCAAGACGAGGCCTCCCCCCACCTGCCGGAGCAGGGACACGTGGCCGGCCCTTCTGGGACAGGCCCCGCTGCTTGGATCGGCTCGCTCTCTTGCCCACACGCCTCACGCACCCAGCCCACTTGGTTCCCCAAATGCTTTCCTGCCGAGCTCACTACATGAGCAAAGTAATGCTTCATTCGCATGAGTGAAAATCGACCCCAGATTAATTTCATAGGATCGATTTTCAGGTATTTAAATGTGAGCCCAGCTGTGGGACTCTCCCCCGGGGGTGGAGCTCAGAACCAGATCTCACTCTAGCTGCCCACGTCACTGGTCCCGGACTGGCTACCAGGTGGTGCCATCCCCTCCCCCCGCCAGCATCCCCGGTGTCCGGCAGTCCCTGGGAGGGGTGCTGGCCTGGAGCCGGAAGAAGGGGTTCCCCTCAGGCCTGTTTGGGGTAGGAGGTCGCTGGCTTTGAATCTGCCGGAGACCTCACCCGTCTCTGCTGCTTGGAAAGGTCATCCATCCGCTCACACTTACTGGTTCCTGTAATAGACTAGATGCGTCCGGGGGCCCCGGGCGTAGGTAAAATAGGGACTCGAGGGTCATGTGTCTACAGGAGAGACAGCCAAGAAAGCCAAAAATTCTGATAGGGAAGGAGCAGGACCTGCAACATAATTCTCACCCCTGGCCCTGGTGCCAAATGAAAATGTGCCCCTCCCCCCCCTTTTTAAAAGACTTTATTAATTTAGTTGAAAGAGAGAGATACAATGAGAGAGCGAACACAAGCAGGGGGAGCGGCAGAGGGAGAAGCAGGCTTCCCGGCGAGCAGGGAGCCCCTTGCGGGGCTCGATCCCAGGACCCCGGGATCATGACCTGAGCCAAAGGCAGAAGCTCAACGACGGAGCCACCCAGGTGCCCCACGGGCCCCTTGTGCAAACGGCTTTAAGGGTCTCAGGTGGCACCAACGGGCATCAAAGACACAGGGGCCTCCCAGGAAGCTGCCCCGGGCAGGAGGCGTGTTGGGAAGGAGCCAGCCGTCTTGCACCCCGAGAGGAGGAAGAGCAGTTATCCCTGGAGATGGGGGGTGGCCAAGGTGAGTCTGCACAAACCAAACCTCAAATAAAATGTGTGTGCCCTTTCTTCCATTACTATGCCTCTGTCAGCCCGGCTCCCAGGCCCTGGTCATGGGCCTCCGTCCCCTGAGACCCTCCCAGGTGGAGACCCTTTCCGGGCTATGATAGGAAAGAAGGTTCAGAGTGATGCACGTCAGTGGCTTTGAAGGTGGAGGAAGGGGCCGGGAGCCAGGGACCGTGGGGGCCTCCAGCAGGTGAGAACAAGCCTCAGTTTACAGCCAGCAAGTGGAGAGGGACCTCAGTCCTACAACCACAAGGGACTGAGGCAAGAACAAGCAAGGGCAGGGGTCCTCCTCAGAGCCTCCAGAACGGAGCCCACCTTGATCTGAGCCCAGTGAGCCCTGTATCTGACTTAACGACCTGCCTCACTCTCAGGCGACACATCTGGTTGTTTAAGCCACTAAGTTCATGGTCACCTGTCACAGCAGCAACAGGAGAGGAACATTCAAAGCACGCTGTCTAGTAAGGAAGTGTCTCCGCTGGTTTGGCGCCCAGAGGATAGAGCCCGGGAGCCGGAGGGCGATGGAGAGGGGAGGGCACAAGGTCAGGGGGCATATGGGAATGAGGATGGGGCCCCGGCCCCGCCTGGAGGGCACCATCTTTCAGGCATGGCCGTCAGCACTCAGGGGCATCGGCCTCACCCTGGAAAGTGAGCGTCGAGTTCAGATTCCCGAGAGAGGCAGGTCCGGGAGGAGCCTGGGAGTCTGCACGTTTCAGTGGCTGGGCAGATCCTGATGGATGTTTAGACCAAGAGGTTCAGGCCATCGGATTCACCAGCCCTGGGTCTTCTCTAGGAGCTGGGTTCTGGGTTGCAGAGAAGCGCCCCCCAAAACTTTCCTGACTTTCCCTGGCTTCCTCCCTCACCCCAGGCTCCCAGAGACCACTCGAACCATCCAGAGCTGCACTTGGGTACTTTACCAAAGTCTGTCCCCCATCGAACTGGTGGCCTTGAAGGGGGATGGGGTCCCTCTGGTGCTTTGGTGGCAGAGCCCCCGGGCCAGCTGCTCAGTCCCCTGGGGGCCACGACTGCCCACCACTGACTGTGGTCTGCAAGTGCCCAGAGGCCAGGTGAGCGGCTGGGTGGGCTAAGTCCAGAGAGGCGGAAATGCCGGACTGTGTGGGAGTAACTGGGAAGCGCGGGCTAGTTAATCCGCAGAGCGCTTGCTGCTGTGAAGCCTTCGCTGGCCTCTGCTCGGGAAGGCCACCAGTCCGCCCTTTCCCACCGGAACTGCTCTCTGGGCACGGGCGGGTTAAGGCAGTTCCAGGCCAGACTCAGCCTGCAGTACTTCATGTCCCACTGTCACTGTGCATATTCTTCCAGAATTAATGTTCTCGGCCTCGACCCCAGAAGGGCCTTCACAAAAAAAGCATTAACCCAAACGTGGGCCGCAGCTGAGCGAATTCCGGTACGTTCGCAGGGGGGATGGAGGGCAGAGATCAAACATGACAACATGCATGCAGGAATGTGTAGGTAAAATCATACAGACCCACATTTATTGACGTACCAGCCACGCGCATCAGCTAATCTCACCTATTTCCAAAGTGGATTAACGCACGTCAATCAAATTTGCGAGAATGTGGAGTCATTTAAATCATGTAGGAATCCCTGCTGATTGAGTTCTTCTGTTTGTTCAGGGATTAGTGAAAATAGGTATTAAATTTGCAGAAAGATGTACCCAGAAGCAGGAGGGACTCCGGCCAGGACAGATCATCTTTACAGGATCCCAAAACAGACATCCTTGCCCCAGGACGTAGGGGGTCAGAATCCTGTGTTCCCCTGTATCGGGGCAGCTCCAGCCCCGAGCCCTCCTCCAGAATCCACCACCTCGTCTCCAACAGCCCCCAGATCCGGTAACTGTGCCGAGGCCGTGCCGCCCAGGGGTCAGAGGCTCTGTCCTGGGCCAGAGAGAACCAGCCAGATTCTCTGGAAGCATCCAGAGGGTGGCCTCCTGCTCCCCCGCCCCCCACGGCCCTATGGTCAGGGCTGCAGGGCAGACCAGACCGCCCTCTCTGGCCAACAGTGCTGGCCCCCCTGGCACAGCTTCCTGCTGGGCGAGGCGGGAGGGACAAGGAGCCCAGGTCCTGGGGCTGCACAGGGAGCGGCCATAGACTCGGGCTTAGCACCGCACCGATCTCTTCCCTCCCGCTTCTGGAAATCAAGGTGTCAGCAGACTTGGTCCTTTCAGAGGCTAGAGGGGACAGTCCGCCCCAGGTCTCTGCGGGGCTGCCCGCGAGCCTCGGCGTTGCTCCGATCTCTGTTGTGATGTGACATTCTCCCCGTTTGTCCGTATGTCCTCCCCTCTTCTTATAAGGACGTCGGTCATATTGGATTACGGCTCCCTTGAATCCGGGGAGGCACGGAGGCTAAGGGACTTGTTCAAGGCCCTGAAGCTGAAAAGGGGCAGAGGCCAGGACCGGAAGCAGGCTGATCAGCTCTCTTACCCCCGGACCCCACTGCCCACAGCAGTTTTGGGTTGCTGCAGCTTCCCACCCCCCGGAGCAGTGGGAGGGAATGTGGATCGAGGCAGTGGGCAAGGAGGGGCTGGGGGAAAGACACCGCACACTGAGGACCGAGTCCAGTCCCAGATCGCCAGCCTGGGGGCAAGGTCCAAACCATCCCAGGTTTGTGCCCCTGGTACCTGGAATCATGTCTCACCAAGGTTCATCAAAGGAACAAAGACAAATAATTGCGATCGAAGGATAGGCATCTGTCCGGAGAAACCAGTGCTTTTCCTGGAGTCCCAGCCTCTACACCTGGACAGGGTTGGCATCATCCCTCAAGCTCCAAGATAATCTCGGAGGAGGGGACCAGGCCAGCAGGTGGTCCCCTCCGTAGCTGTCAGCTTCCATCTTCCAAAACCAGCCCTGATTTAGACTCACTGGGGTCGAGCTCCGTCCTACTTAGGGAACAGGCTGAATTATAGACTGTTGGACAATCTTTAAAGGAACTTTTAAAACCCACACAGCAACATAGCTAACAAAATAGAATTTGCCTTGTCAAATTTCTTGCTGACTTCTGAAATGAATGGGAAGAGACAATTTGCAATCAGCATCGCCATCGTGTATGAATGAGATGCTTGACGGTGAGGGAAGAGTGAACGCTCCTTCCTCCTGGTGGTACCGTCCCACCAGTCCAGACCCAACTGGGAGCTCCATCCTTCCCCAGAAACGGCCTTGCTGTTTCCACAGGCACCTTCCCGGACCGGGATCCAGCACCTGTTCTCACATCTTCCCGAGCGTCATCGGACGCGACTTCTCCCTCCTCCGGACACCCGGAGCCAGCTTACATCGCCTTTCTGGCAGCGATTTGTTGCTGTCTTGTAGGATTTGTACTAACTCCTCTCTCCTGAGTACCCTGCACGCATTATCCCTTTTGGTCCCTAGACCACCTCTGATTCTACCGATGGAGAGTGGAAAGGGTAAGTCATTTATGATGGACAATGCTCAAGTCACCGCCTGCCAAGCCTTCTCTTATTCCCCCAAATTCCAAATGAGCGACGTGTGAATCAAAGAGGGTGCCCTTATTTGGCGAAGGGGAAGAGCAGACTGTTTGCTTCCTGCAAGCTGTAATGTGTTCGTTCATGGTTCAGCCAACTCCCTTCACTTATAACGTGTATTCTGTAGGTGTCGGATGGCGTGCCAAGAATGGGAAAGGTGGGATTTCAAACATGAGTAGACTGAGGCGTCCGGGAAGCTCCCAGCCTCCTGAGGAGGATGGTGTGAATGTGGAACCATCATCGGGATGTGCCCACGGAGGGAGGGGTGGGAGTGGCAGTAGGGTAAACGGAGCCTGGACCCATAATGAAGGGTGATATAGCAGTGAACTATTTACCAGGGCCCCCCAAAGCAGACAACTTTCAATTGCACCGAAATACAGGTATCAAAACATTTACAAAGCAGTAGAAAAGCTGTGTATTTTTTTTTTTTTTACTAGCGCATTAAATAGCACTACCCAGTGGATGGCTTGATGACCAGTCATTTTGTGATAGTGACTTTGTAATAGTAATGATTGTGTGTGATGTTTTAAGATTCCCGCCACCGTTGGGGTGAGGTAGGAAAATACCTGTAATCGGCCTTGGTCACAAAGTCAAAGGCACGTCTGATACTGCAGTCCTGTTGATGACACTTTAATGGAAGGAGATGTGAAATTTCAGGTGGAGTTTTATGAAAGTAAAGAAGTAACTTTTCCCCCAACCAAGTCCGCAGATCCCTGCACACCGGGTGCAAAACCCCAGCTTTGCACAATTAATCCCCCTCCTGCCCTTGCCTGTGACTCTCATCGGGATGAGGGAGCTGGGAACAGGGGCAGTGACTCCATCCGTCCCTCATGATCTTCCACTCTCTTTTCCAGGAAACAAAGTGTGTTAAGATGGGGGAAGGTTTGCCAACCACCCCTGATTCCAGATAACTGAGATTACTGTCTTGTCCTGTTCTGGAGTCTGAGGCGCATGCAGGCGTGGCCACCACCTGGGCACGTAAATGAACCAGGATACCTGGCCAAAGACCCAAGACCCAGAGCAAAACCAAAGGACAGGTAGGTGTGGGAATTTCAAGTATGCCCACAAATCCTTTGATACTCCTCCCTCCCAGAAGCAGAGCTTCTTTCTCTTCCCTTTGAGTATAATATGGGCTGGACTTGGGAGACTCATTTCTAATGACAGAATGTGGTAAAAGGGTTAACGCGTCATCTTCAAGATGAGTCATAAAAGGCACCGTGGCTTCTTTCTGGTTCTCTCCCCGGGATCACTCACTCTGGGGAAGGCAGCGACACGTCAGGGCATCCTTTCAGCCCCATATGGAGCTGCAGAGGCCAAGGGGCTGGGCATCCTGCCAACAACCAGAGAGCCGCTGAGGCCTCCAGTCAACAGATGTGTGAGGGGCCATGTTGGAATTGGGTCTTCCAGCCCCAGTCAAACTTCCGATGACCACAGCCTTGGCGGATGGCTTGCCCATAGCTTCCCCAGGGAAACTGAGCCGGAACCCAGCTCTGATAAGCCAGCCATCTCCAGATCTTGACCCTCTGATGCTGTGAGATAGAGAGAGAGAAATCCTCTTCCTCTCCAAAGGGCTGGGACAGGGAGGGCAAGAATGAGTTTCCCCAAGGCAACCCTCTTGGTGAGACCTCCCAGGGTGCATGGCACGTGCTCAAGGCAGATGTCGAACGGGCCTGCTGATGGGTCCTGCACCTGCTGGCCACCCGCTGACACGCAGCGCGGCAGCCCCCCGGGTCAGTCCCTTGGACTACAAAGGAGAGTCATAAACCGACCTCCAGCTGCTACAAGGGTAGAAGGCGATGATCCAGAAGAGACTACCAGGCACACAGTACCCACTCACTAAACGCTGGCTTTTCCCAGTGAATTCCCTGACCCACCCCCACTGGGCCAGACACCCTCCCCCCAGACATCACATCCCTAAGAGAAGCCCACTCTCCTCTGACACCCAGAAAGCCCTGGCCCCCAAGGAGGCGCCAGTGTGGGGACAGGAGACGCCAGCGCTGCTCCAGCTCTGGCCCTTCATCCTGTCCTCCGCCATCCTCCCCAGGTTCAGAGGTCACCCTGAAGAGCAGCTAACATGGGAGAAGAAACTCAGCCTCACCCCTGACTGGGGACAGGTGAGCTAGAGCTACACCGAAATGGAAACACCCCGAACGTCCACCAGTGGAGGGATGGATAGGTCAGCAAAATGTGGCCCGTCTGTATCACGGACAAGCCCTCAGCCATGCCAGGAGGGGCGTGCCGTCCACGCTGCAATGGGGATGAACCTCGAAAACTTTGTGCTGAGTGGAGGAACTCGTTTAAAAAGGGCCACATATTATATGATTCCATTTATATGAAATGCCCAGAAAAGGCAAATCTATAGCGACAGGAAGCAGATTGCTGGTTGCCAGGGGCCGGTGGGGAGGGGGCACGGGGAGTGAGGGCTGATGGGTATGGAGGTTTATTTTGGGGTGATGACAACGTTTGGGAACGAGATGGAGGTGGTGGTTGCACAACACTGCAAACTGTATGAAATCCCACAGAGTTGTTCACTTTAAAATGGCTAATTTGGGCAAAACTAGGAGAGAGTGAAAAGATCCGTCATTGGGGGGGAGGGGAGGGAGGGAGGGAGGGACGAAGAGTGAGGAGCACAGAGGCTGTTCCGGGCAGTGAAAGTCTTGAATGACACTGTGATGCCACCACGTCATATTTGTCCAAACACCAAGAGGAGCCCTCATGTACCCTCTGGACTCCGGGGGACTATGTGTTCATGCAGCTATCTTCCAGCGTGACAAATGTGCCCTCTGATGAGGGGGGTGGTGGGCTGTGCACGTGGCGGGACAGCCAGTCAATGGGAAATCTCTGTACCTTCTCCCCCATTTTGCTCCGAACCTAAAACTGCTCTGAAAAATAAAGTCTCTCTTTTTAAAAACAGTTAACTTTCTGTTGTGTGATATTTACCTCCATTGAAAAAAACGACGCCAAGATACCATTTTTTTACCAACCCAACTAGCCAGAGGGAGCTGGGTGATGGCTGCAGCAGCCCGTGTCCGTCAGCAAGGCGGTGGGCGAGCGGGTCCTCCGGTGGGGGGGGTTCGCCGGAGGGCGGATGGGAGCAGATCCAGAACGACTCCGCGATCAGAGAGCATCAATCTCAGGCTTGGAGCTTCTGGCCCCGCACTCTGGCAGCAGGCACACACCCTGTAAATCCGCCAGCACTCGCGAGGATGACACAGTACACGAATATTTGTCAGAGCATCACGTGCAATGGCAAAATAGTGAAACAATGTAAACATCCAGAGGGCCAGCTGAATAAATGGCAGCAGCTTGTGCGGACAAATGCTGCAGGGAGCAGACAGCTCCTCGCGGACCAGCTGGGTGAAGAGAGCGAGGTGCAGAACGGCGGCTTTGTATGCTTTCTACACGTGTGCAAAGAACACGTGTGCCCACGACTGTACACACACACAGCCCTAGAGACACATACAAGCACTAGTAAGGGTTCCCCTCGGGGGTGAAGGGAGGAGCCTCCGAGATGGCCCCAGGGCGCCCCATCTTCTAGTCCTCATACCTCGTCTGGTGCCCCCCCGGCCTCCCTGCCGCGGGATTGGTCCATGTGCCCAAGAGAAGACATTCCCGTTCTGGGAACAGAACTTCTGAGCTATGTTGGGGGCCGAATGGGGTCCCCTCCTCACTTGACACGTTGACGTCCTAACGCCCAGCACTGCAGAATGTGACTGTATTTGGAGAGAAACCTTTAAAATGGTCAATAAGGTAACAATGAAGCCATCCAGGTGACCCTTACCCTAGAGAACGGGTGTCCTCATAAGAAGAGGAAATCTGGACCCAGAGGCACACGGAAGGAAGACCTGTGGGAAGACACAGGGCCAAGGTCTGCAAGCCAAGGACAGAGGTCTCAGAGGGACCGGGCCCTGCCGACCCCTGGATCTCAGATTTCTCTCCTTGGGAACTGTGAGGAAGGATTGTTTCTGTGGTTGAAGTGCCCTCGTCAGTGGTGCTCGCAGTGGGCAGCACGGGAACACGGGCCAGCTCGAAGAGGCACTGAGGCTTCTGGCCTGCGCTCCTGTGCTCAGCACACTGGGTGTGGGGGAGGCCAGCCCGTGGCCATGCGGGGAGGACACTCGGCAGCCTTCCCGAGAAGCCCCCGGCGTGAGGACCTCCATACCCATCAGCCCTCACTCCCCGTGCCCTCCTACCAACAGCCTCGTGACCGAGCCACCTTGGACTGGTTTGACCACTGCCCTGGCAGACAGCCTGACTGAAACTTCCCCAGAGACCGTGAGCCCACACCACCCAGCTAAGCTCCTCCCAAACGTCGGACCCACTGAATCTGTGTGAGGTGATCAGTGCTCGCTGTTCTGAGCTGCCGCGTTTGGGGATAATTTGTTACACAGCAGTAGGTAACTATTACGGAGGCTGTCCACTTTGGTACCTTGGAAAGGCTGAATCATGGCTCCCAAAAATATCCAGCTTCTAATCCCTGGATCTAGTGAACATAACCTTCTAAGGCAAAAGGCATTGGGCCAATGGGATGGAGTTAATGATTTTTTTTTTGAGATTTTATTTATTTATTTGAGAGAGAGAGCTTGAATAGGGGGAGGGGGAGAGGGAGAAGCAGACTCCCCACTGAGCAGGGAGCCCAATGCAGGACTGGATCCCAGGCCCCCGGGATCATGAGCTGAGCCGAAGGCAGCTGCTTAACCGACTGAGCCACCCAGACACCCCATAGTTAATGAACTTGACATGGGAAGATTATTCAGGATTTTCTGGACGGGCCTTAAATAGAATCACAAGTGTGCCCCTGAGAGGAGGCAGAGGGAGATTTGACCACAGGAGAAAGACAAGGTGTGAGGAACCTCGGCAGAGACAGAGGTGTGAAGGGCCACCTGCTCCTTTGAAGACAGGAGAAGGGTCACAAAGGACGCAGTTCTAGAAGCCAAAAAATCAAGGAGGCGGACTGTCTCTGAGGGTCCTGAGGGAATACAGCCCTGCCGACTCCTCAATTCCAGCCCCTTGGGATTGGTTCTGGATTCCTGACCTCCCGATGGAGAGATGACACGTGCGTGCCTTCGAAGCTCCAGGCTCGTGTCATTTCCCCACAGCCTCGGGAAACCCTCCCAGTACCTTTTGAGTTTTGTCATGAGTATATGCATCTGACCAGGTGAGCGTCAGCCCTGTGCACCCTCAGATCCATGCCTCGCCTACTAGGTGCTGAACTCTGGGGGTCTGAGCCCCACTGCCTTCTCTGGGGCTCCCCTATCCGTAGGCTTCGGACTGGTTTCAGGCCACTGGTGGCCAAGGGGAGGGTGGGAGTATGGGAGAGCCTCCGGCCTCCCACCCACCCTGCAGTAGCTCTGACTCTCCACATGACCCCACCAGTGACCTGGTCTTGAGGTCCTGGTAGCTCTACGTCTGTCCTCTGTCCCTCCAGCCCCAGGTGTGGTATCCATTCTCTCCAGGTCCCCTTACGGCGCCCTTTGGATCCTCAACTCTTCCACCATCCCTGCCACTGTTAACACCAGTGACACGTGTGTCCCCCCCCAGGGGTCCTTTGACCTCCAGTTCACAGCTGGAGGACCCGCCACGGGGAGCAGCAGCCCCAGCAGGTCAGCACCGTTTGCAGGTGTCGCGTGTTTGCGGGTGTCAGCACCGTTTGCGGGTGTCGGGCTCACCAACGAAGACGCAGCCTCCCGGGCACGGGCTGGAGCCAGGCGTCACTCATGCGGGGAACCGACCTCGCAAGACCAGCCTCAGGAGGGAGCGCTGTCCCCGTGGCCGCAGGCCCGGGCCCCCGTCCACACGCACCCCTCTCTCGTGAGGGACCCGACGCGTCCCCCTCCCGCCCACGCAGAACAAAGGGCAATCCAGCCCAGAACAGGCACAGACATCCCCGGGGGCTCCGTGTCCCTGTGGGGACACACGCCGCCCCAAGGCCTGCTTCTCGGCGACCGAGCAGGACTGGAAAGAAGGCACGTCCGTGACCGGCACCCCCTCCCAGTTTCACACCTGCGTGTTTTCCATCTTCCTGCTGGGACCTCATCGATATTCAAGTCATAGAAGAAGCAGAAGAAGGTCACAGAAGTGAAACAGGGAGGAGACCTTGGTCCAGAGCACCCCTTCTGTGGCATTCTCAGGAGGCGGGGCCTGTGGGGGCGCTTCCGTACCCCCACGCTGGGCACCCACTGCCCCACCCTGCGCACCCCGTCCCCCTCCCGCCCCCCAGCTGCCTGCAGCGTCTCTAGCGGCCGTTCTAGCAGCGGGGCCGGTTTCTGCCTCACGAGGGCCGGCTGGGGTGCCAGGGGGACGGGGTGAGAGCCCCGGAGATGAGGGAAATGGACAAGGGCAGTTAAACCCGTGTCTGCACATCCCCGTGCAGCCCGCTGGGGACACTGGGGCCCCCACTGGAGCTGCCCGCCACCCCCGGGCAGCCCCAGCCCCATCCGCTCTGGCCCGGGGGGGGGTCTTCATGCTCCACGAAGCCGGGGTGGGCCCCCCACATTCAGAGCAGGAGTGATGTTCCCTTGCCTGCCCGGGCTTGCGTTTTTAGCGTCTGACACGGCAACATTGCTAGGTGACCATATTTCTCAAAGCTCAAATTGAGACAGATGGTCTGCCCAGAGATGTTTTCCTGATTTAGCCTTTTACTTATATAAAAAGCCTTACAAAAAAGCGTGCACGCCAATTTGCATTCGATTGTCCATTTAATGAGTCACCTTTCAGGAGCAGGACTGAGCCTCGACCGCTGGGGGAGGCTGTCTGGCCCCAGGCGGGGGACCACGGGGGGTATAGAGGGCGGGAGGGGGTCTTCCGAGAGGGGCGATGCTGGGGCTGGGGTCCCCAGGCCCCGGCACGATTTGCAAGGTGCGCAGAGCGGCTTAGTCCAGGCCTGGTGGTGGTCAACCCTTGGTAGAGACTCAGGGCGAAATCTCCGCACCTCCTCAGGGGTCCTTTGAGCCAAACTAGGACCCTGCCCCCGGGAAGCTGGGGGAGAGTGGCAGGGAGCCCACTGGCAGCTCAGAGGGCCTCCCACTCCCTGGGCCCCTGCCAGGCCGGGAGAAGGGCCAGTCGGGCCCCCGGGGCCCCGTGCTAAGTCACAGAGCCTCCCTGTCGGGAATTCCGGAGGTGCTCAGTGGGTCCCCCGCTTGGTGCTGCAGACATTAGCCCCTGTGTGCTCATGGCACACCGTGAGGACGAGGCCATCATTAACAGCTCACTTTGCAAAAAGCACAGAGAAGGCAGTGACGTGCCCGAGGCCACGCCGCTGGTAGACAGTGGTGTTGCGACTCGAACCCAGACCCCTCCCCCTGCTGGGGTACACCTGCTGTGCACGTCTTCTGCTCCCTCTCTGTCTGGACTTGCAGGTTCTAGGTGCTCCGGGAAGGGCACTCATCCTGGCTCCCTTTCCGCTCCCATGCCTCAACCAATGCACAGGAAATCCGTGGCTCCCCCCTCAAAATACACCCAGAGGGGGACCAGCCCTCCCCCCACGCCCCCAGCTCCCATCGCTGCTCCCCCGGCCATCACTGTCATGGGTCCCAGATGCCACCTCCTGACAGCCCTCATAGCGCGTTCTCAGCACAGAGGACAGGAGCTTTCTCACACACGACAGCCAAACTCTGTGGGCTCCCATTTCACCCAGTCAGCGTCCTAATGCAGGCTTCCAAGCTCTTCACAATCTCGCCCTGTCACCTCTGTGCTCTCGTCTCCTCACTCACTCTGCTCCAGCCACACCGGTCTCCTTGTTGGTCTTCAAACACACCAGCCACACTCCTGCCTCAGGCCCTTTGCACTTGCTCATTCTTCTGCCTGGAATGCTCTTGCCCCAGATAAACACATGGCTAACATCCTCACCACCTTTGTGCCTGGGATCAAGTGTCACCATCTCAGTGAAGCCTGCTCTGACACCCCGTTTCAGGGTGCGTCCTTCCCACACTCCCCCAGCCCCCCACTCCTCTCTGCCCTACTTTGCCTCAGCGCTTAGCACCTTGTAATGTTCTGTTTAGTTTACTTGCTGCGCTGCCTGTTTGAGGTCTGTTCCCTACGGCTGCAGAGCAAGATACACGCATCTGTGTTTCGTTCACAGCTCGATCCCCGTACCTGGAGAATGCTTAGCACGTAGTATACACTCAGTAAACACCAGTTAGATGAGTGAATTGTCCCTGGGACACAGGAAGCCGCACGGTGCCCTTCATCTCCTTTTGCACGTGAAGATCGGCACCCAGCCCGGGGACACACAGCTAAGAGGAGCAGGGACCCGGCTTTTTACCCCTTTGGTGGGTAGACTGATTTCCTCCACTTCCCCTCTACCCACACCGTTTGTGACAATTGCGGGAGTGATTCCATTCCCCACCCCTCGCATCTGGGCTGGCCGCCTGACTTGCTTCGGCCCCAACGATGTCAGCTCCGAGCCTCGGCCTCTGCTCGCTCCTGGGACCCTGCCCGCACCCGGAGCACAAGCCCAGGCCGGCCCCGGGGAGCAGGGCAGTGATGTGGGTACAGGCCATAGCGGTCCTCGACCAGTCGGGCCCAGCCACCTGCCAACGCACAGCAGGTGCGCGCGGGGCCAGCTGCAGTCAGCCAAGCCCAGCCCCCAGCGGCGGGGCCATCCTGCCAAATGCAGACTCCTTGGGAGCCAAAGTAAGCGTTCCGCGTGGACTGCCACTGAGGGCTGGCTTCGCTCAGGCTTCCTGCAGCGGTACCTGGTGGCTACACTCGGATTCCAACTAGAATCTGCATTGGGTGAGTCAGCCCATCTAAGCGGCCTATGGGGCGCTTTCTGGTGGGTTTGGAGCTGAGAAAGGGCCCTGGGGATGGAGAACCCAAGGCCAGCCCTTCTCACGCCCCTGCTGCTAAGTCTCCGGTGAGACAGAGGGCGGCTTACCACCCCGGTTACCACCGCCGGGAGCTCGGAGCCCCAGGCTTCTCTTCGGGGTGGGAGTGCAAGGGGGGGGCTGGACTTGCCCCTTGTCGGCACAGCTCCTGCCCCACTGTGCATGGCTCAGAGAAAGCCTCGTGTGCACCTTTCTCTTCTCGAGACTTGGCCGGGGGAAGGGCAGACTCGTGGGGGTGGGACGGTGAGGAGTACGTTCCTCTCCCTCCGCTGGGCTCCCTTGAAGCAGAACATGAGCCCAGGACGTAGATGCATGTCGCTCAGCCGGGGAGACCCCAGGAGGCAGGAGCACAAGACAAACCAGCGAGGGATGTGTCAGGGATTCCGACTCAAGCCTGCTGGGGCCCCAGAGCTGCGTGGACTGTGTCCCAGACTCATCGACCACTGGGCAGGAGGCTGCGACTCCCGTCCGGTGCCGGAAGGTGTCTCTGGGGGCGTGGGCACCTCCACATGCCAGGGCTGCTCTGAGCGTGCGCTGATGGAGGAGACAGGCCAGGGTAGACCCTGGCAGTGCACGAGGACTTGGCCCCAAAGTCTTACTGTCCCCTACAAAACTGAGCTCCGGGTCACCTCCTCCGTGAAGGTGCCCTGACCTTGGAGGCAGCAGTCATTGCTCCCTCTGTGCCCTGTGGTCCTTTTACGGGCCTCCCAGCAATGAGGCCCACGTAGCAGGAGCTCACTGGGTACCAAGCACAGAGCTCAACAGTCCTCTTGTGTGGCCCATCTAATTCCAGTCACCCTAACGTGCGTACGGGAGTATCGCCACTTTATGGTCAAGGGGATCTCAGGTTCAAGGTCTCGTGGCTACAGAGTGGAGGAGGCCGGCTTCGAACCGACCCCTAGACCGGCTGTGGAGCCCCAGCCCTCCAGGGGCGGCACCGACCCCACGGCTGGGTGTCTGTCTCCTCCCCTGGACCGAGGCTGCCGGTTCATGTGCGGGGCACCCGGCGCACGTGGCGCGCACCCCCCGGGAGGTGGGCACACGCACCAGCAGATGGAACGCACAGCTCTGCCGCGTTCCAAACTCACACTCCCACGGCGGCCAGCGGCAAAAATAGCCAGCTGATTTGAATGGAGTGACAGGAGGAAGGAACAAGAACCCAACTTCAGACAAATGGACATTTTCAAAAGAGGAAGGGCAGCAGCCCGGCCTCCGGCAGAACACAGCTCCAGCCTAGCAATTTAGCGGCGATTAACTGAAGCCACAGCCCCAGTCCATACAATAGCCGGTACGTTATCAGTTTTGCCACAAACCATTATTCATTATCTCTGCGTTTCGCCGGCTCACCCCGGTGGGCTGGAGCGCCGCTGCCTCTCCGCAGTCAGCTGTTTTTTAATCAGCTACATTACGGGAAAATGTCCTTAGAGGAAGTGGGGCCATCGCTCAGCGTGTCAGCTGCTCGCGGATCGGGACAGGAATGATCCAAGGTGCCGTAATGCGGTGTGACATCGTGCAAGTTCATTTACAGAAAAATTAAACATCATTTGGAGGCGAGCGAGGGAGATGAGCCGGGGATTGGCTTGGTTTCAGACAATATTTAAATGGCCCTGGCGTATTGATTCTGGAGGAATCTTTGCAAGGGCTCCTGGGGGTCTCTCAGTGTTTGTCCAGAATTCCCAAGCTCGGCCTAGGTGTGGACAAAGGAGACTGAGAAAGCAAAACAGAGCTCCAGGTTATAAGGGTTTACTTGGTCCCATGAGTCTTGGAGGGACAAAGACTTGGAGGAGGGGCTTTGGACGAGCTGGGGGTGGAACAGGGGAGGGAAGGAGCCATCTAGTCCATGCGCATTTCTGGAGTCGATTCCACGGGCCAAGCAAGGTGCTAGGGCCACCGAGATGGAGCCAGACGGTCCCTGATCTTGAGGGGAAGAGTGAAAAGGGCCAAATGCGCTTAATCAACCTGACCAGGGCAGGACGGGAGGGATTCCAACCATTTCCTATGTACCCCGTGGTGACGGAGGGAAGCCCTCACTGAACAGTGCGAGATGGCCAAGCACAGGACACCAGACACTGGACAGATGTGATTGCCGGTAGTTTATTAGCGACAGATACTCACAGCCCTGGCTGGGGGAGGGCACTGCCCACTAGGAGGGCGCCACGGGGTCTGCACTCAGGAGCAGTGGAGAACCAGGGGCCGCCGGCGGCTGGCTTTATAGTAACGGGGGGTGAGGTGCCCCCTGGCTCCCGTGGAGGATGTAATTGGCTTGTTTGCATGATTCTGCAGGTGACAGGGAGAGGGAACCCATGAGGCTGAGGACCGGGTGAAGTGCAGCTGGTGGTGGTGGTCGGGAAGCTACTGGGGGAGGGGGAGGGTGTATCTGGTGCCAGTAGCCAAACTCAGGCCGTGGTGGTCTTGTGAGGCTCAAAGATATCAAGGCAGCGTCTAATACACATCGTACTGTTGGCTCTTACATCACAGGAGGTGCAGGTGACGCGGGAGGGCATCCTTCTGAGTGGTGAGGCATGTAAGGCTTCCTGGAGTAGGTGGCCTTGAAGGTTGGCCTTGAAGGAGGAGGACCATTCCAGCGCATGGAGAGTGAGAGAAAGGGCATGCAGAGCCATGAGTAAAGTTCTGGAGGGGGCAGGAGGAGGCACGGCCTGAAGGAGGGACGGAGTCACAGCGGGGGGGT
>LNAC01000251.1:1953031-1980967 GCA_002007465.1 Ailurus styani
GGGGGGGCAGGCCGGAGGGCTGGGTGGGAGCAGCCTGCTGCGGGACGGGAGGGCCACACTGGGGGATGGGGGGTCTGCAACACTGGGGAGGACACTTAGAAAAAACAGCAACCAGCATGGGACCCCTGCGGACTCTTGATCTCAGCTCACGTCTTGATCTCAGGGCGATGAGTTCAAGCCCAATGTAGAGCTTAAAAAAAAAAAAAAAAGGGAAAAGGAAACAAACAGCAGCATCTTGGCCGTCATGATCAACCAGACCATGAAGGACTGTCACAGAGACGCTGGTCCCCAGGTGTCATGTGACCACCTGGGTCTGGATGACCCCCGCCCCCCGCAGACTGCGACTCCAGACCAGGGCTCTCCCTGGAATCCGGATTCAAATGCCCAGGCGGATCTCAATCAACCACGCATTTGCTGAGTGTCTGGGGGGACTGGGCACGTCGGGGGCACGGAGGGCCCTACCCTGCGCCCTCCCCTTCTGTCAGTTTGGCTCCCGAGGAGGAGGCTTGTGATGCCCGAGCACTGGTGTCCCTCCTCCCATCATCAGCATCACCTGAAGTCTCGGGAGAGGTTTGGGACTGAAACCCGGAAGGCCTGCCCTGACCGCTCACATCACCCGCTTTCCCACGCCCCACCAGTCGCCATGTCCTGCTTTCGCTGCTGACGTGTTTCTCAACATTGTGTCTGCTGCCTTCCTGTTTTCTCTTATGTCCACAGGCTGGTTCGAACCTGTTCAAACAGAGGGCGGGATGCATGGGTGTGTGCGTACACACAGACGCACAGGTGCACACACACACACAGTGTATCACAACTAGTCTTTCCACTTTGCATCTCTCCTGCCTGGTCACTGGGGCAACTTTTAAAAACACAGAGCTGCTCCTATCACACTGACGCTCGAAACCCTGTACAGGTTCTGCTGTGGTTTGGACTGGGTCCCCTCCCCTCCAAATCTGAACGCTGAAGCTCTAATCCCCAGTGTGCTGATATTTGTGGATGAAGATTCCGGGAGGGGATTGGGTTTAGATGAGGTCAGCAGGGTGAGACTCTCCTGATGGGATTAGGGCTCCTAAAAGACCGGACACCTGAGAGCTCTCTCTCTCTTCCTCTCTCGCTCCTGTGAGGACACGGTGAGGTCTGTGCGCCAGAGAGAGGGCTCTTACCAGGAACTGAGTCTGTTTATCTCAGACTTCCCAGCTTCCAGAGCTGTGAGAAAGAGATGTCTATCCTTGAAGCCTGCAGGCTATGGTATGTTGGTGTAGCAGCCCATGCGGACCCATGCAGGCTCCCTATTGCCCGCCGGGAAAGACCAGGCTCCTTGCTCGGCACCCGAGGTCCCCGTTGGGACATTTTCCCTGTTTCCGAAATGCCTTCTCCTTCCCACCCCATAGCGCATGCTGCGCTCCAGCCAATTGTTGAATTGCTTGCAGATGTCCCTCCGATACTGTGGTAGAGGCACATATTGGCCCCAGTTCATTGTCTGTCTCTGAATCTACCCCTTTTATGATGTGCATTTGTCATTCTTCCCGCCAAAGCTGAAATGTACTTCCTGGCCCCTCGACTTTAGGCTTGGCCATGGGACTTGCTTTGGCCAATGGGAAGCAAGCAGGCACGATGCAGGCAAGGGTGCCAAGAGCCATGCCCTTGAGCTTGCCTCTTGCAATTATGCCATCTCCAGGAGAAGAGCTTCCTGGAGGTAGCTGCTGTGCGTGGCGGGGGCCAAAATGAATGCCTGTGGAATCCAGTGCCTTCACTCCAGCCCTCTGCATGGACCCAAGCACGATTAAATGATGCTTGTTCTCAACCACTGTGTTTTAGGATATTTGTAACAAAGCATTATTGTGGCAATAGTGGACTGATGAGACACTGTTGTATACTGTACATCACTGACTTTGACTCCTTGTTCCCTCTCCCTTTGTCTTTAGCCTGGAATGCTCTTATACAGTCTTGTTGGCCTAAATATATTCCAAGACTTAGCTCGTTGTTGCATTCTGCAGGGAGCCCTCTCTATCATTTTCAGAAGTGATGCCATGTTTGTCTTTGATCCTCCATGTGCAGGAGAAGCACTGTGGCCGGAAAGAGGCAGGGAAGGGACCCACGGCTCCTCTGTGTGCTGGGACGGAGGCCATTTTTCCTCACTTTTTCTCAGGAAGGAGGAAAGAGAAGCTCTCCCACTCTCTGAGGTTCAGCCATGGGAACTAGCCAGGGGCTCTCTGGGCCCATCTGCTATTTGCACCAACCTAGGAATCTGTCAGGAGCCGATGGGTTTGCCTGTCCAGTTACTCCTTGTCAGTGCCCAGCCAGAGTGCTGTGTAGGTGCGAGGTGAATAAGACAGAATTACACGCTATTCCGTGTTCTGGAATTTAAACAGCTGCTAACACCTCCCAGGAAACACTGTGTTTAGTAACTAGCCAGCCTGTGTTTTAATTTCAGTCTCCTTGCTCTTCCCAGCCTTTATTACACGCCAGAGATTTCCGTGCAAACACCACTGCGTCTTTGATACATCTTTGGCAGACTTGACAATCCCTTTGCCTTCTTTGCCTGGTGTTGATGGAGGCCTTACTTATCCCTGCCCCCCTCAGGAGTCTATAAATAGAGAGAGAGACAGAGAGAGAGAGATGCTCACGCACGCACCCCCCCACACACACACAGGAGAACTTTTAATGCTGCAAGACTGCTCAGCTCAAAAAAGCTGCAGGCACATATTCTTAGCCTCCAAGGTTCCCAGGACCCCATGAGGGCAGCCAGCAGCTGCTGGGCTCCCATATTAGTTACCTGCTTCTACCTCCTTCAGGGACCCATGGAGGGCAGGAGGGCCAGAGACAGACCTTGCCTAAGCCATTGCTAACTGGCATGTGCCCTGCTGATTTCCCCTCCCATCACTGTCTCTCTCAGGACTGTTCTAGCTATAACACAGACCACCTTTCAGGTAAATTAAATTACTGTTCAGCAAGTATTCACTGTGTACACTGTGGACAGAACATACTTCCCCGCCTTACTGTTATTGAGCTTGACCTTGGGATTTGCTCTGACCAATGAAATGTTGGCAGACATGATATGAGCAAAAGGTAGAAGTAAACTCATGAGTCTGGGCTTGGCCTCTAGCTCACCTGCCTTCTCCTATGACGAGGATGTGCCCTGAGTGACTCCAGGTCCAATGAGGACAGGAACACACAGAGCAGGTCTAGACCCCACTCAAAACCTGGAGCCGAGACCAGCTGAGCCTGAACGAGATCAGCCAAATCCCCACTGACCTACAGACAAACGGGGGGAAATAAATGCTCATTGTTGTATGCCATTGAGTTTTGCAAGTGGTTGTTAGACAAGAATAGTCGGCTAATTCAAGGGGGCAGGCTTCCTTTCCTTCCACATTCTCCCCAGCTATTCTTTTGAATATGAAATTGGCAGCAGTCGGCATTGCTGTTCATCCCCAAAGAAGAGGATAAACTTGCAGTAGCTTTGCCAAGAATGAGGGTCCCATTACATGATGTCAGGCCCATTATCTGACCAGGCTTCCCAGAAAACAGCCACCTCCTATTGCTTATCAATATGGCTACAAGCAGAGCAAAGCTAGCTCAACTGCTCAAGCCAATTGGTCAATGCCAGGCCCCAGGCTGGGGCCTTGGCCTCCGTAACATCGTGTGCTGACAGCTGAGTTAGCTGGCTGTGACAGGGTCCATTCCAGCACTCAGGAACGTGCAGTGTTAGGCTGACCTTCAGAAATCTGGACTCCCCGAGGCTCTGTCCAGCAGTGGAGGTGCTGAACAGGGCGGTCCCTTTGGTGGGTCTTGGAGAGCAGAGCTCAAGGGTGGAGTACTCAGCGACAACGCTGACTTTACTGACGTCAGTCAGTAGCTCTCCACCTTCTGCCCTACACTCCCCCTCTTCCTTGCCGGTCTCCCCACCTGACTGCAGCCCTTCTCTTCAATGTCTCTTGCTCACCCCCTGTCATGGGCCTGATCAATTACCCAGGAAAAAAATCTGTTCATCCAGAGAGTCAAATCTCCAAATCACCCAGATAATCAATATTCGACTGCTGTGCTGTGGAGCGGGGGATCGATTTGCTGCCAGCTATTGCTAGGCAACTGGAAGCCTTCACACCGTCCTCATGCAATGAGGGAGCTGCCAAAAGTGGGGCAGCACATGGGGCTGGCTCTTAAGGATCAGCAGCATGTGAAGCCAGAGAATCACACCACAGGGTGAGGAGGGACTCACTGCTCTCAAGACTTTAGTGACGTCTCACTTGACACCCTGCCTCGAAGCGAACCACTTGCTTAAAAATCCTTTTTATTGTAGAAAATTTCAAATATTCACCCACAGAGACACTACGACGGATATCCATGGACCTGTTACCCAGCTTCGACGATGATCAACCCTTGGTGAATTCACTTGCATCCTGTCTCCCACTCACTACTCCCTCCCATCAGATTCTATTTAAGCAAATCCTCAACCTCACCCATAGGTACCTCAGGAGGCATCTCTGAAAGACAAGGACTCCTAAACCCAAAGACAAAAACCACTGCCTCATTACAACACTTCTAAGAGATAACCTTCATTTCTTCACAACATCAAATATCCAGTGTTCAAATGTCTCCAGGTGTCTTAAATTTTTTTTTGCAGCTTTATTGTAATCAGGATACAAATAAGTTCCAAACATTGTAATTGGTTGGTATGGTTCTTCAGTTTCTTGTAATCTATCCTTTTTGTTTATTTGTTGAAAAGGAGGATCACCTATCTTGTAGAGATTCCCAGGAGCTGAATCTTACACCCGTCCGTGGTGTGGTTTGTCAGCTTTCCCCATCCCCATGATCCCTGTGGATTAGTAGTTAGATCAGGCAGCTTGGTCAGACTCAGGTTTGACGTGTTGGTAAGACTACTTTATAAGTAGCCTTTATCAGTACCCTATAATGTGTGGTTCTCTCTCTTTTTTGTGAGGTTGGCAGGCACTGATTGCTTATTAAGGGCTGCCAACCCACAGAGTGGAGGGAGAGATATGCAACTCATACATTTGACAAAGGAGTCGTGTCTGGAATATATCAAGAACCCTTCGAAATCATTAAGGAAAAAGTAGACACTCCACTCTTTTTGAGTAAAAGGCTTCTTACTCCTTTCTCCTAGAACTGACTCTAAACCTGAAAGCCAATGAACAAAAAAGGCTTGGGGAAAGAGGGAGTACGGCAGGTTGGGGGGACGTGATAACAACCCATCCTCCTCCCTTCATCCATGGAAATGAACATTGGGCCTGTTTACCGGGGGAGGAGAGGCGCTACTTTGTAGAAACCGGTTGGTCAATATATCAAGCCTGACTAACCAGGATTCTTCCGAGTTACCCAAGGATCAAGAAAAATCAATGTCAATAATTAATCTCACAGATTCTCCTGGTGCAGTCAGTGATAAGAGAAAGCCACACAGTCCCGGAATCTAGTATATCCGAAGAGACCACTCTGGGACAAAATACATAAACACTAGTAAATTACTTTAAAGCTTTTCTCTTTTTTAATTAACTGAAGTAATTTGGTAATAATCCCCACAGCTTGTGTCTTAAAATGGAAATCAGTTAAGGATCAAATCTGTCTTCTGATATTGTTTCCCCAGTTCTGGGGCTCAAACCACAAGAGCTCAGTCCCACGGGATGGGGGTGACTTGAGGCTTTAATAAAACACACAGAACTTTCAGACTTCACTCCAGCTCGGCAGATGGTAACAAGTGTCGGAAGCATTTAATTAGCCCCTGCATTAGCTCATGATTTAACGAGCCCTGTCTAGCTGTGTACCTGTGATGTGTGGATCTGCAGAGACGTAAGCTTGGGAAGGACTATAAAAAGCTTTTTAAGAATGATGGATTGGAGTGTTTCAAATTCCCAGACTGCCATAAAAGGCAAAGGCCAGCCCCCCCCACCTCTGTTCCTCTTCTCTGTGCACACACAACAAAGTGAACCTCCAAAGGCAATGAATTCTACAGTCTCCAGTTCCACGGGGGATCATGGGCAGTGCACATAGCTTCATAGCACCATTGAGCCAGAGGGATCTTGCCCTATAATCCCTTGTGTTTATATGCCTTGGAAAGGCTTTTCAAAGCCAATTCACTCACACTATCATGTTTGAGCCTCGCAAAATTCTGTTAAGTAAAATAGTTATTACTCCATTTAACAGGGGAGAAAAACACTGTCCAAAGTCTGAGGTCAACAGTGAGTGAGTGAGTGAGTGAGTGAGTGAGTGAAAATGCCAACAGAGAACCCACCTGCCCCCGTGCTGAGCTGGGTCCAGGCTCGAGCCAGTATGGCACCAAGGGAAGGTCCTAATGACAAGGACTGTGCCTTCGTTCAGGAATTCTGACAGCTCAGCAGTGCCCGGCACTTAGCCATTAATTGGGGGATGGAGAACCCAACAGTTCACAAGGACCACACCAGGATATTGTTGTCTCGATGACCAGGAAGTGGAACCCAAATCCTCCTGTTTTGCAGCAAGCTTCAGTCCTCTGTGGACCTGAGATGAATGGATTTACACCCCCTTTGTGAGGGTGCTCTGCATCCCTTGGGCAATATGCAAGCCATGGCTGAGAGAGTGAGAAAGTTCTCTTCAGGAAGAGAAAGCCAGATTCCTTAATCCCTCTCCAGGGAGAAACGGTGTCTTCCACTCTCAATGACCACCGGCCCACATCATACAATGCTCATAGGTGCAAGATGTGCTGTGTGTGATCTTTGAGTGTCCTCAGATTCCAGGCTGACTTCTCCGCTACAGTGGGCCAAGGAACCAAGGAACCAACCCAAGATGCTTTTGCAGGCACACATTTGGGAAGCGTACCCTGCAGCCCTGACCCCTCCCACTTTGCCAACAGAGTATTTTCTAGCTGAGCTGGAAGGCTATAGTCTATCAACCTTGGGTTTGCAAGGTCTAGTGCACTGGCAGGGACTACAGTGGAGGAAATGGTTTGGAAAGAAACGCCAGTGGCAGCTGTGGAGGCAGAACAAGCAGTAGAGAGGCAACATCAGCTCCCCATGGCTCCTCCAGGCAAAGCAAATTTCACATCCGAAAGCTCTGCGGATCACAAGACACCCACACTCAGCCTCTACCCTCTAATTCCTGGTGGTCTCAGAGAAGGGAAGGGTGATAACAACCTTAGACCAAAGTTCCCCTACCTGCCTCCACATTTGAATCACCTTTGCCCCAAAGCAAGTCAGTGACTCTCTGGGGCGAGTTCCTGGCATCAGTGTTTCTAATGTCCCCTTATGAGGGGGATTTGAATGTCCAGCCAGAGTTGAGAATCACTCCCTTAAGGGAAACTTTGATGCAAGGGTTTCTTAACTCTGACTGCATTTGGAACTCTTTGGGAGCTTTTCTTTTCCTTTTTTTTTTTTTTTTTAAGTGTAGGCTCCACGCCCAGCATGGAGCCCGATGTGGGGCTTGAACTCACAACCCTGGGATCAAGACCTGAACTGAGATCAAGAATCAGACGTTTAACCAACTGAGCCACCCAGGTGCCCTGGAACTCTCCGGGAGCTTTAAATAACACTGATGTCAGGACCCTGCTCCAGAGACGCTGACTTAATGGGCCTGGGGCGCAGCCTGGGCAACGGCATTTTTAAAGCTCCTCAGGTAAGCCTAATGCTCAGCTGTGGCCATGCTGCTGCTCTAANGCGCAGCCTGGGCAACGGCATTTTTAAAGCTCCTCAGGTAAGCCTAATGCTCAGCTGTGGCCGTGCTGCTGCTCTAAACGCTTTCATCCTTGTGCTTTAAATGAGCTCCTAGAAACTCTGGGTCCCTCTGGCTTTAAGAAAGTCACTCTGTTTTTTTTTTTTTAAGGTTTTATTTATTTATTTGACAGAAAGAGTGCATAAGCCGGGGGAGCCCCAGGCAGAGGCAGAGGGAGAAGCAAGCTCCCCACTAAGCAGGCAGCCCGATATGGGGCTCGATCCCAGGACCCCAGGATCATGACCTGAGCTGAAGGCAGCTGCTTAACTGACTGAGCCACCCAGACAACCCAAAAATCACTCAATTCTGCATAGTATCTGATCTGCCCACAGGTAAAATTGACCTTGAAAATGCCAATAACTTGACAAATTAACTGGTAGACTGGACTCCCAGGAATGACTTGATTTCTTTCAAGAGTAATAAAAATCCCAAACTCTGTGTCACGTTTAAACACCATATAAACCCCTTTGTATATGTTCTCATTTGACCATGGAGAAGTATGAATTTTTGAGTTTCTATTTCCCCATCTGTAAAATGGAGCTGAGTGACTTATTCATGATTGCTGGGCTTACAGGCCTCTGACTCTGAGCTCAAGGCCTTTCCACCTGAACTGCCTTATGACACACAGTAAATACAGGTCTAGGAAGGCAAGTAGGCTGTGTAGGGGTGGGAGGGAGTGTTTCTTTTTGCAGAAAAAGAACATCAGGCTATAGGGAAGAGCCTGTGGCCACTGAGTATGTAAGGCTCACCCAAGGCCGGACCCCCAGACTGGTATCCAAGGCAGGAGCTCACTCCATATGATCTTACAGAGGATATAAATCATGCGATCAAGTTAACACTTTGAGCAGGCTGGTTGGGAGGACAGGGATTTATCTACAAGGCCAGATGAGCTGAGGTAAACCCTGGGCAGACTCAGGAGGCAGACTCCTCTGGAGGCTGAGGACCCATAGCTTGTTCTCCTCTTGTGACACCTGAAACTCACCTGACTCTGGCCTGACATTTGGTTCTAAATGACTTTGTCTCTTTGGATTATGGAAGGAGTTGGTGGAAGGACTGAGCAGAGTAGGACCCTCTATATAGAAGGATTTCAGAGTCACCAGGACACTTATCCCCACTTACCCCTTCTATGAAAGCTTCAGAGGATGTGCTCCAGCAAAATGAAGACATAAATCAAGTCACACAAAAACATAGGATCCAAGTAACAGGAGACTCAGTACAGGAAAATAGTGAGAGGAAGTCTCAGAATGATGGAGAGGGAAAAAGTGGTGGAAAGGATGGCTCCAGATCAGAGCAAAAAGAGAGGTCTCCAAGAAAAGAATGGAACAGATATATTATCTAATGCCTCCATTTGGAAGATATTATTGATAACCATCTGACACCTTTTCAGAGCATGTGGGAAAATATTATCAAAGTGAAACTGAAAACTATACAAATGAAAAAACTGAGGCAATGATTAACACCAGGAAAAACAGAAGGCTGCAGAAGAACAAAAACAGCAATATTTACATAGGCATAACAATACAAACACTGACTATTTAACCATACACACATACACACACACACACAAAGTAACATAACCATATTGGGAGGGTTTGGGAAAGAATAAGGGGTGGGAATTGGAGTATAAGGGAATTAAATCCTCACCTACTAGAATAGGAAATAAATAGATAATATCTAAACTTAATAAATCAAGAAAATAACAGTGTAAACATTTAGAATCATGGAGACAAAATGCAGAAGTGAAAGATGAAAATACTGTAATTGGCTGTCTCAGAACTGAGGGTTGGGCTAGGGTAGGGGTGGGGCTGCAATTTTTTATTATTTGATCTTTTCAGCTATAGGCACGGTAACATTAACATTGGATTTCACTTAAAAGTAAAGTGGAAAAGAGAACATTTTCTAAAAGACAACCAAGAACAGACAAGTAGGTGCTTAGTCTACTCCACCAGGGACCCCAATTCTGCCCCTGGTTAACCCCATTAACCTATTAGTGGAGTGGAGAGGAAGTTAGAGCATGCTTGACTATGCTAAGGATGCCTCACAGGCACTCTCCTTCCTCCCTTGTTCGTGCTCTGATGCCAGCCTCAATCAATTACCTAACATCTGTGAACATTTGGAAAGTATTATTGATGGGCACTTAAAACCTCTTCAAAGCATTAGAAAAAAAATAGCAGAAGATAAATTGAAAACTGTGCGAATAGAAAACTCCCTCAGTCGTGCTGTGATGTCAGCCACGTCAAGGCCAAGCTTATCCAAAAGGCAGTGACAGAAGCTAAATTCCACCTCCTCCACCTCCCTACGTACCCTGTCAGCTAGCTGAACAGAAGATGCAGCCTTGCAGCCAGAGCTGCAGGCTGCCTCCTTGCCTTGCCAGGCCTGTTGGTTTAAACTGTCACTTTGAATACTACCTGCTGTCCCTGAAAAGGAGCCAGGCAGGCAGTCTAGGGACCCAGGGACCCAAGCTTGATGCCCATTCCAGCTGCTCAAGGCAGGGCCTCCTCTCCAGAGGGCTCCACTTCAGGATCCCTGATGAGGAGCATCTTCCCAGGGCTACTCCCCAGTCTGTGCAAATGGAGAACAAAGAGCCAGAGGAGATCCTAGGAGTGGGCCAGCTGAGACCCTGGGTCAGCCTTGGGGGTGAGGCACCACTGTGTGAAGGGTCACTTTGTAGAGTTGAGCTGGGCATTGCCCCTGGCACGTTGGTTCTTGGAAAACATCTCCCTAAGGAATACCATCGTGGCTTCTCACGTTCTTCCCTCTCACTGAAATATTCACCATCCGGTCCTCATCTGGAACTGTAACTCCATTTCCTTGTCCATAAAACAGTGGTTCAGGGGTACCTGGGTGACTCAGTCAGTTAAGTGTCTGCCTTCGGCTCAGGTCATGATCTCAGGGTCCTGGGATCGAGTCCTGCCTTGGGGTCCCTGCTCAGCGGAGAGCCTGCTTCTCCCTCTGCCTGCCGCTCCCCCTGCTTGTTCGTGCACTCTCTCTCTCTCTCTCTGTCAAATAAATAAATAAAATCTTTAAAAAACCCCAAACAAACAGTGGTTCAAAGAGTGCCGGCCTCGCTGGCTGTGTGAGGGCTAGAGAAACAAGCAGAAGGAGCATTTGGAACAGAGTTCAGCGCAGAGAAGGCACCCCCTAGCCCTCAGCTACCACCGCCATCCCCAAGGTCATGATCAGAGCGCATCAGAGTCAGAGAGGTCTGCATTCACATTCTGACTCTGCTCTTTCCGGTTCTGGGGACTTGGGCTGCAGGCCTGAACACACGGGCTGCTCAGGCAGCGGTATCATGAGAGAGGACAGTCTCGAGATCAAGCGCTTGAAGTTCAGGCTTCAAGAAGTTCAGGCTTCATCTTGAGTGCCGAGAAGAAACCTGGTGAGGAGGGCTTGGGCCGTCGGTGGGGAAGGTCCAGGCCACCCTTCCGGTGGGTAGCAGCCCTCGTGCTGAAATGCCCAGGGCCCCTTCTCACCCTCCAGTGGGCTGCCCGGAGCAGATATATCAGAGGCTGGGCTGCCCTGCCCTCCCCATGCTCCCGTGGGGCCCCGTCCATCTCTCCCTTTCTGCCTACTCTAGTCCCTGTCACTGACATGGTGCTCACCCCGGGGCAGGGGAACCTGGGGCATCTGGACACTGGCCTGGGATTGGGGCCTCAGAGTCCCCGGCCGGGGCCAGCAGCATCACTATTGCCTGCATGTCACCTGCAGGCTGTCCCTACAGCGTCAGGGCCCGGGTGGTGAGAAGATGCTCTAAAGAGAGAAGGTCTCCGTGTTGGGGCACACTGGGTGCTCCCGGTGTCCAGAAGGTGGCCCAGTGCAAACACGCCTTCAATCCCCTCGGGTAACATCTGACTGGGAGCCCCTTCTCTACCTGGCCTCCTCCCTCTCTTCCCCACACAGCCGTCTCTTTCTAGCTCCCCGGCTTCTCTGCCTCCACGCCCCTTCTCCACACCAGGGTCCCAGCTCCGTCCTGGAGTCAGACCCGAGACACCTCGTTCCTACAAACCTCTGCAGGCTAGACGCTCATCTCTTCTAGACCGACTCTGGTTGGACTCACGCGAAGGAAGCTCTCCTTACTCCTCACAGAAAGCCTCCTCCGGGGATGAGGTGGGGGCATAGAGAGAAGAAGGGACAAATCTCATGAAAAGAAAAAAAGGTTCCTTAAAAAAAAAAAAAGTATGCAAGGAGGAGGGAGGTCTTTGAAGGACAGAGAAGAGGGACCTCGGGGTGGGGGGCTCAAGAGAGGGGCTGGAAGACAGAATTTGGGGAGAAAAAAAGGTAGAGTCAGGGGGGAGACGTCTGGGCCCGAAGCGGGAGGAGCCGGTTCTCTAACCTGGCCTCCCAGAAGCCAGTGAAGGCAGGAGACTCCAGGCTGGGGGGTGGGCGGAGGGGGGTGCCCCCAGCCCCAGGGTGGAAACAGACAGCTCCCAGCTCTGTTTGCAAGGTTCCACAAGTCACTAAGCAGAGCTGGGCCAAGAGGACAGCTCTGCAGGCCTTCAGGAGGGGGATACCACCCGGCCTCCTGTCACTCGTCTGGGTGTGGGGTAGGGGGCAGGTGGAGGGGAGCCTGGGTTTCAGGCAGCTGTGCTGTCAGCCTGGCCAAGCCCAGGTCTGCTCCTTTCCTCCCGGGGTCCCAGCTCCCCAGCTCTGTGAGTTGTCAGAAAAGCACAGCCACCGCAGCAGTTGACTTTAGGGGCCCCTCCGTGGCCTAACATGGGACAAATCACTGGGTTCCCGCCTCAGTCACGACTCGGCTCCGTGGGGCTGATTACGCCCAACCAAGAGCCTGCAGGTTTGGCTTGTACCTGCCTCTACATTGTTCTGTTCATTTTGGAGTGTCTTGTCACATTATTTCCCACTGGGAGATCGGCGTGTGCGTACCTGTGCGCCTGTGTGTGCGTGTGTGCGTCTGTGAGTGGACCGTGTGGGCGTGTCCATGGACACACGCATGTGTGTGCATGCCTGTGTCTGTGCGTGTCCATGGATGCACATGTGTGCATGTGTGCATGTCTGTCTGTGTCTGTGCGTGCCTGTGCACGCATGCATGTGTGTGCATGTCTGTGTCTGTGCGTGCCTGTAGATGGACGCGTGTGTGTGCATGTCTGTGTCTGTGCGTGCCCGTGGACGCATCCGTGTGTGTGTGTGTGTGTGTGTGTGTGAGTGGACCGTGTGTGCATGTCTGTGAGTGCCTGTGGACGCACGCATGTGTGTGCGTGTGTGCATGTCTGTGTGCATGCCCGTGGATGCACCCGTGTGTGTGTGCGTCTGTGAGTGGACCGTGTGCGTGTGTCTGTGCGTGCCTGTGGACGCACGCGTGTGTGTGCATGTGTGCATGTCTGTGTCTGTGCGTGCCCGTGGACGCAGGTGTGCGCACGCAAGTGTCACCAGCTCTGGGCCGTCCTCGGGTCTCCGCCGGCGGGGGTGGGATCCGGCTTCATCTCAGCAAGCCCGGGGCGGGGACGTCCCGCCGGCCCAGCTGGGGGCCCCGCAGAAGTCAGAGCGCGATGCGCAGGCACGCGTGGGTCCCGCGGGTCCCCCTCGTGCACACCCTGTCACACACGTTCCCACACACACTCGGGTATTCGGCTGCCGCGTGGCAGAGGCCCTGGAGAGCCCCAGCGGCCAGGCCTTGACTTTGAGCAGATGTTCTTCGGGCCCAAGCCCTGCGGTTCGCCCCGCAGATGGGCTGGGAGGGGCCAGCTCTGAGCCCTTCGGCCCTCTGGCCCCGCTGGGCGCCCCAAACCTCTGCCTCCCGCCTCCAGCCTCCTTCACAGGCTGCGGTCCTTTGGGGAGGAGCACCTCCAGGCCCCGGGCCCGACGCCGGGCAGAGAAATGACTCCGAGCCCAGCCCTGAGCCCCCGCAGCCGCCCCGCAGCCCTGCGTGCAGCACCCCGTGTTAGGAAGGATCTGCAGCGGCGGCTAAAGCATCGCCCCTCGCCTTAAGGAGAGGGTTTTCCATCTCCGGCTACGGGAGCACATCCCAGCTCCGGCGCTCCCCCTAGTGGCAAAGCCGCGCAGGCACAGCGGCTGGACACCCGGGGTCGGGGCGCCCGGCCCGCACCTGAAGGAGGTGGTGGGCAAGTCGGAAACGACCCCGATGTCCTGCCCTCTGCTGGCCCCCCTCTTCCGCCCAGGATCCCAGGTATTAGAGGATGAAACCTGTCTTGGGGTCCTTCTCAGGGGCAGAGCCACACGGATACCTGGAAACGATGCCTGCCCTAGGATGAAAGCCACCCTCAGCTGTCACCTCGGACTCCAGCCCGGTGCAACTGCAGACCTTTCACAGCAACGACCTGCTGAGAGCCCTCTGCAGAATTTCGAGAAGGGATAGGAGATCTCAGAGGTGACACGGAGTGAGGGGAGTCTCTCACCCCATCCTGGGACAATGGCCGGGGACAGGAAGGGCTGCCTTCCTTCCTGCATCCGCGGGGCCAGCCGCCACCCCCCCCCAGGGCCCCCCAGACCCTCCGTGCCCTCTCCGAGGTCCACGCTCCAGTCCTCAGGAAGGGTGGAAGGAAGCCTTTTGTCTTTAAAAATGGTCTGTTTCTAAGCAGAAATCATCATAACTAGAGCAAAGAGTTCTATTACAGTTCTTCCGCAGCGAGCCCGATTTTAAGTCTTTTCGATACATTAACTCATTTAATCCTCCTAGCGTTTTCGATGCAGGAAATGCGTAAAATACAAAATTACAAGGAAGGGAGATAAAGCCCAGAGTCCCATCATGCATTTTCTCACAGCTCTTTATCTGTGCACGGGGATTTTTAACCAAATAACGATCACATCGCTTATTAGACTCTGGCTGCCTATCTTTTCTACTGAACAGAATCTCATGACCCAGGAACATCCGTCCTGGAAAATTGTCTTAATGGCTGCATTGTATTCCATATTCTAATTGCACTAGCATTTATTTGGCCATTCTCAGGGGGGAAATTCTGTTTCTACTAAGTGTGGAGCCTGCATGATGCCAACGCACGGGGTTCATTTCATTCCCGTCCCTAAACTGTTGTGTACCAACTTGGGGGTGTAAGAGCAGTAACATTCTGGTTTCGCAGATGTGTGTGTGGGCACGCGCATGAGCAGACACATGTGTGAGCGTGTGTGCCCGTACACTTAGACTTACCCTCAAAGAAGTTCCTAGAAACTTGTCCTAAAATAAATAAAGTAAAACATGTCCCAAAGAATTAAAAACAGGTATTCAAACAAATATGTGTATATGAATGTTCAAGCAGCATCATTTGTAAGAGCAAAAAGGTGGAAACGACCCAGATGTCCATCAACAGGTGAATGGATAATCAAAATGTAGTATATTCGGGGGCCCCTGGGTGGCTCAGTCGGTGAGTGTCTGCCTTTGGCTCAGGTCATGTTCCCAGGATCCTGAGATCCAGTGCCACTTTGGGCTCCCTGCTCCACGGGGAGTCTGCTTCTTCCTCTGCCCCTCCCCCCCCACTCATGTTCTCTCTCTCAAATAAATAAAAAATACTCTTTTTAAAAAATGTGGTAAGGGGCACCTGGGTGGCTCAGTGGGTTGAAGCCTCTGCCTTTGGCTCAGATCATGATCTCAGGGTCCTGGGATCAAGGCCCGCATCGGGCTTCCTGCTCAGTGGAGAGTCTTCTTCCTCCTCACTCTCTGCCTGCCTCTCTGCCTACTTGTGATCTCTCTCTGTCAAATAAATAAATAAAATCTTTTAAAAAATGTGGTATATCCAAAGCAAACAAACAAACAAAAAACTCCGGAATGTGGTATATCCATACAATGGAATATTATTCAGGTATAATAGTATTCAGGAGTGAGATACTGATACCTAATATACAGACGAACCTTGAAAACAGGATTCTAAGTCAAGGCAGCCAGACACTAAAGGTCACATATCGCGTGATCCCATTCGTATGAAATATCCAAAACAAGTAAAAACATAGAGACAGAAGATTGGTGGTCGCTGGGGTGAGGGAGGAAGGGAGAGTGACTAGCTTTAGTGGGTCTGGAGTGCCCTTTTGGGGTGACTACAAGGTCTTGGAACTAGTTAGAGGTGGTGGTCACACAACATTATGAAGGTAGCAATGCCACCTAATTGTTCGCTTTTAAGTTGGTTATTTGATATTATGTGAGTTTTAGCTCAATTTTTAAACAAAAAAACAGAGTCACACTCATGACTCCTGATTCACTGATGAGTAATGACTTCAAGCCTGGCTTTCACACAAATTACCCCTTTATGGTCAAATTACTTCTTCCTGTTTCGCCGCCCATTTTTTTCCCAGAGCCCCGCGGCATGAGGCTCCGACCTGGCGCGACCCAGGAACCCAGCCCCATCCTCCTCTTCTCTCCACGTCCCTCGCTTTGTTCCGGGACCTGTATTTGCCAGAGAGAGGACTTCAGTCAAGCTGTGGCATCTGAATGGCCTTTGTGGAAGACTTTGGATCTTACTTTTTTATTTTTAGATCATGTGCTAAAGGAAAAAAAAAACCTCGCAGCCCCGAGGCAGGTTTTGGCCAGTGACCAAGTGCTTTTGCGATTCTGCGGTCCTGCTTTCGAGCCCCCAAAGCAAAGTTGGGTCAGCCGCTGCCCCAGCGATGCTAATCCAATAACCGAGGGTTTATTTGTCTCCTTTAAGCCATACCCAGGAGCTCAAATCCCTTTTAATTCTCCTCAAATTCTGTAAAGCCATCTCCCCACATGAAATTAGGGGGAAGCAGCCCCACTTCCTCCACCCCACTCTACGGGAGCTTAGAGGAGCTGGGAGAGCCCCCCCTCGCCATCCTCTCCTCCCCTCAAATCTCTCGCTAGCCTCAGGCATCGGACAGACTGAACCCTTTGGTTGATCCGATGGTTGCCCTAGGCAGGTACCCACAGCACTCCTAACACCGGCTGCCAGGTGGTCCCAGCCGTTCTGACCTTGAACCTTGGGCACAGGGAGGAAGACTAGCCTTCTCTCTCACCTCACAGGCTAACATCTGATCCCCGCATCATCACCAGCTCTGTCCGTGAGAATCTTCATGAAGCACCTAAGTGAGCCGTGCCAGATACGGCTTAGCTTCATTCTAGCATCTGTCTCGCCGTTTGGCAATTGCTTGTGGGTAGGTCAGCTTAGGCTCTTGCAGCTGCAGTCACAGAGGCCCTGAATCCATCTGGCTTTATTCATGAGGGACCTTGCTGTGTCCAGAGCTAGAGCAGCGGGGGAAGGGCAGGGAGCAGGTTCATGTCAGCGGACCAACAATGTCACAAGGACTCGGCCTCTTGCTCTCCCATCTCTCTCCCCCGGGGGTGCCAGCAGAGGCCCCAGGCTGGCTCCCCCCGGGGGATACTAGCCGGCTGAGGCAGCTCCAGGCACCACATCCAGAGAAGAGCATCCAAAGGAAGAGGCATGAAACCCTTTCCTAGAAGCAGATCCGCAGACTTCCTGAGCACTCATTGGTCAGGACGGAGTCACCTGCCTGAGCCGATCTCCGGCCATGGAAGCAGGGTCGCCTGGATCGGGCTGACCAGCGGTGATCCAAGAGGGGTACCCAGCCCAGCAGCCTCAGTACCGAGGGAGAGCTTGGTAGAAATGCAGATTCTTGGACCCCATCCCGGAGTTGCTGAATCAGAAGCTGTGGGGGTGGGCCTCCGCAGACTGTACTTTTTAAAACTATATTTCATTAGCTATAATTACTCTAATGCCCAGGGTTTAGCCCCTGTTCAACGCAAGATGAACTTCTGATTTCCTAAGGAAATAAAGATCTGCTAAATACAAATCCCTAAGATTGCATATGTGAGAAGCACGTGTTTTTATTTTTTTTTATTTTTATTTTTTTTAAAGATTTTATTTTATTTTATTTCACAGCGGGAGAGAGATCACAAGGAGGCAGAGAGGCAGAGAGAGAGAGAGGGGGAAGCAGGCTCCCTGCTGAGCAGAGAGCCCGATGCGGGCCTCGATCCCAGGACCCTGAGATCATGACCTGAGCCGAAAGCAGAGGCTTTAACCCACTGAGCCACCCAGGCGCCCACACATGTTTTTATACAAAAACATTTTATCTAGGTGAGACCTGAAAATGCTACTAATTTTTTTCAAGTAGCATCTTATTAGGCTTTCCAGGAGACTCTAACACATGGCAAAATTTGAGAATCCTGGTGGAGACGAACCATTTGGGATGGTGTATCATTATCTATTTCTGTGGAACAAACCACCCCAAAACATAGCATCCTGAACAGTAACATCTGATTTGCTCGGGACTCCATAGGTGAACAGTTCAGGCTGGGCTCCACTGGCTGGGGTCTTCTAGAGTCTCACCTCTGATAGGATTTCCAGACTTAGCAAATAAAAATGCATGATGCTTCTTTAAAGTTTAATTTCAAAGAAACAACAAATAATTTTTTTAAGATAAGTATGTCTAGGGCAATAATTTATGCTAAAAAATTCATTGTTTACATAAATTTCAAATCAAACCGGGTATCCTATACCTTCTTTGGCAAACTAGCCTAGGGTCTCTTTGGCGGCTGTGGTCGTCTGGTGGCCTACAGAGGCTGGACAGTCTGATGGCCTCGCTCATCCCGTCTGGCCCTTGGTGCTGGCGGTCTGGTGGCATCTCCCTGCACGTGTGGTCTCCCACACTCAGGGAGCCCAGCCTGGTGACAGGAACATTCCAAGAGCGCACAAGTGAAAATTACGATGCCCCTTGAGGTCTAGGTTCAGAAAAACCTCACCCAGAGAGAGGTCTGGCCTCCGCCCTCGGCTCCTGGGAGGTGCTCTCTGGGCCCCTGCATGTCTTGCCTGATGGGGCTTTGGCCCCTGGAATTCCGACGGTGTGGATCATGGTGGGCTTTGGGACCTGCCATAGCCCTGTCAATGCCCAGAGATGCTGGTGACCGAAGGTCAGCGTGTGGCGGTGGGAGCTCGAGCTCCAGGGAGACTCTGGACGCCAAGGCTCAGCAAGCTTCCCCCGTGGGCAGCACTCTGTGTGCTGTTGTGAATTACAAGCAGGAGGGTGTTACACGGCCCAGGACTCCACCGGGGGGAGGACCGGAAGCTTCACGTTTGGACCCCTACCTGCTGTTCACTTTGTCCTTTGGCTGGTTCTAATTCGTACACTTTTTCTATACTGTAATCCTAGGTGTAACACTTTCTTGAGCTCTGTGTGTCATTCCAAGTGAACTGTCCAACCAGAGGGTGTTTTGGGGGATCACCAAGTTCATATCTAACCCCTGAACTTGCAGCTGGTGTCTGAATTGAGGGCAGTCATGTGGAAGACAGCACCTGCAAACTGGGTGGTTTGCTTAAACTCCATCACATGCTGCTTCTGGAACATTCTGTTGGTCAAAGCAAATCACAAGGCTAGACCAAGTCCAGGAGGTGTACGGTAGACTCACCTGTGGATGGAAGGGTTGGCAAAGTCACATTGCAAAGGGACACTCATGCAGGGGTGGAAGGAACCAGCGGCCAATTTTTGCATCTCTACGGCAGACACAGTGGGCGTTGGGGAATAAACACCAGGACTATTCCACTCGGTGGCCTGTTTTCCCCTTTGGGACTTGCACTATGAGCTCCTCAGCTGATGGGTTCTTTACCTATTTCCCCAATGCCTGGGTCATATCAGGGACTTGGCACACAGAGGCGATCAGTGTTTGCGTGAACTGACTGATGTGAATCACACCTTGACCTCATTCCACATTAAACAACCCAAGGAGTTTTTAAACCAGCCGTTGTTGGTTTACACCCAAGAACCAATAATTCCGAATCTAAGGGTAGCGTATAACCCAGGCTTCCACATTTTTAAAAGTCTCGCAGATGATGTCAGTGTCCAGCTGAGGCCCAGAATCACTAACCGGACATCCTGGAGCTTAAAACTTCCAACTAAGTTCAGACACTGAGATCCACATGGAGGGCGTGGAAGCCAAATAGAAATTCTAAGTCAGGGCACAAAGATACAAAGTATTAAATCATGCACAAAGAATGAGTCAGAGGGCACCGAGGGAAAGGTAAGCTCCGATTTCCTGGACCAATGCCTGCTGAGGGCCTGCCTATCCCGCTCCTGCCTCTCCCAAGGCCGGGTGATCTCAGCGAGAGCCTTGCTGAAAAACCCCATTCTTCAGATCACACTTCTCAATGGCTTGGCTACTGCCCAGACTCCCAGCTTGGAGCAGCTCTGGCTTTTATGTCTCTGGGATTTGGTCTAAAGGTACATCCTGGAGTCAGATCCTATTTGCTCACAGGACTGAAGTTTTCAGGACTCTGGCACAGCAATTGTTAAATGCAGCCATTATTAAAAAAAAATAAATTATGCAAACTTACAGTGACATGGATTCTATAAAAAGATCACGAACACTCAAGCTCATCACCTTCTTAACTGCTCCCTTTTACTGTTCTCTGCCCCTGAGGTTATTTACGTCTCTTGTATCTATACGGTGGAAATACTAGGTGAATGGTATCACCTAACGCTGTGTTCATGCTGATAGATTGAAATCAACCACAGTGGGAGTGTTTACACTGCAGAAATTAGGAAATACTATAAATCACGGCTTTTTTTACTTTTGGTCCAGAGAGTCGGTAATTAAAATTTACCAATGCACCCCTAGACCTAAAGGGTAAAAAAAAAAAAAAAAAAAAAAAGTGGAATACCAGCCCTGGGTTTCCTTGATTTTATGCTAAAACCAGTTGCTCTCAGTAGGATGCATTTGTAAAGAGTGAAGTGCTCTTACCAGGCCCCACACACCCGCGGTTGCTGACGGCACCTTTAAAAGGCACTGTGGTCTCAGGACTTGTCCAGACTCTGCCTCCTTGTCTCCTTCTTGCTTGTTGTCAGCACAACCCTCCACTTTTAATCCCACTCTGGGTTCTGCCCTTCCATCCCTTAGGACTGATGACGGCAATGGTTCTGTTCCCCAGGTCTGCCTGTGGGGGCTGGGCTTCCTCTAGGCACCCAGCCTGCAGCCTTGACCCAGACTTTCCTGGCATCCACACACCAACCCTGCCAAACCCTCCTCAGCCCTGCCAGAGCCCAGGTCCCTGCCTCCTGGTAAGGGAGGTTGGATCTATCACTTCCCCTTCATGCAGTTAGAGCTGGTGCTCCAAGGAGCTGCAGGCTGGGCTGCTGGAGCTCTCTGCCCCCACCCGCCCCCTCCCAAGGACACGGCTCTCCTCTTCCAAGGTGAGCAGGCAGAGCCAGGTCAAACCCAACCTTTAACGTCAGTGGGGATCACCCAACACTATAATACCCCAGTGCTTAAGGAAGTGTTTTCTGAACACCAGTGGATGCCTCCGAGTCCCAAACATCCCCCCAGTCTGATGGAGGAGGTCCCTAAACCCACCTGACAGGCACCTCAGAACATCCTGTGCTCCAGCCCCTGCTTTGGGCAGACCTAAGCCACACACCAGAATTTCCCATTCTCTCTCAGCCCGTGACATGTGGATAACTTCCCATCCAGTCGGACCCGCCGGGGACAGAGCAGCAGAAACAGACTCTGTCAGTGGCCCTTGGACCCCAGAGCCGATCCTGCCCGTTGAAGTGTGTTATTTGGATGCTGCAGAGAAATGTGTTGTCTTTATCCGTAAGGCGGTGGCCCCTCTCCTCTAAATGATACAGGCTTGCTCGCAAGACTCATTTTTCTTTCTAAGCAACTATTTTAATTTTTTCCTAATTTCTAAGTCCAAGTAGAATTTCCATACGTTGAAATATATATATATCTTAAGTATACAACTGGGTAACTTTTGACAAATACATATCCCAATGTATCCCACAGTCTGTCTTAACCAAAATATAGAAAATTTCTCTCCTCCGGATAGTTCCCTCCTGCCCGGTGCCAGTCAATCCCCACCCGCCCCCAACACCTTCCACCTCCCTACCCCCCAAGACAACCCCTGTTCTGATTTCTGTCACCAAAGATTAGTTGTGCCTCTTCTAGAACCTCACAGAGAAGGAATCATACAGAATGAGCTCTTTTGTGTCTGGCTTCTTTAACTCAGCATAAAGCCAGATAATTATATTTAAGCAACTTTAATTTTCCATGCAGTCTGTGTGCTAGAGAAGGCTTCTAGATTTGGAATCTTTGTGTTGGAATCCAAAATAGCTTTTGTGGGGCCAAGCACATCCTCCCTGCCTCCCTGGCTCTCCTTCCAGGCTTCAAAGACCCTCTCTTATACAGAAAACTTCAAAAAGCCCTCTGAGCTTTAGCTCTCCGGCCTCACCCTCGGAGCGAGGGCAGAGCAAGACAGACCTCGGAGGCACTACAGATGGGGCATGACTGAGGTGGGGGCCGAAGATCACGCAACTCGGTCCAGAAAACAGGAACGGGAAGAATCCTTGTTGGGTGAGTGTGTTAATTTCCTATGGCTACTGTAACAAACTGCCACCGATTTAGCAGTTTAAAATGAAAGAAATGTAGTAGGTCACAGGTCAGATGTCCAGGCTCCCCTCGTTTCTCTGCTCTAGGTTTTACAAGGGCAAAATCAAGGTGTCAGCCAGGCTGGGCTCTGATCAGGAAGTTCTGGGAAGAATCATTTCCAAGGTCATTTGGGTAATTGCCAAGTTCAGTTCCGTGACTGAGGATCCCCCTTCCTTGCTGGCTGTTACCTGGGGCCAGTCTTGGTTCTTAGAGGATGCTCGCGGTCCTTCCTGTGCCCCCCGCCCCCCAACCACGGCAGGTCAAGTCCCTACCATCCATGAAATCTCTCTGCTTCCTCTTCCTCTTCCTCTTCTTCTTTTTTTTTTTTTTTAAAGATTTTATTTATTTATTTGACGGAGAGAGACACAGCGAGAGAGGGAACACAAGCAGGGGGAGTGGGAGAGGGAGAAGCAGGCTCCCCACTGAGCAGGGAACCCTATGGGGGGGCTCGATCCCAGAACCCTGGAATCATGACCTGAGCCAAAGGCAGACGCTTAAAGACTGAGCCACGGAGGCTTCCTCTCCTGACTTCAGCTGGAAAAGAGTTCTCCACTTTGAAGGGCTCGCGTGATTAGATTCCCTCACCCCCTACCACTAATCCAAACTGATCCCCCTATGTTAAGGTTTCCAATTTTGATTATACCTGCAAAGTCCCTTTTGCCGTGTGCAAAGTTTGGGAGTCCCCAAGACCACCTTCTGGTTTGATAGTTCACTAGAGAGACTCACATAACTTAGAAAAAAAAAATCTGTTGTACTCATGGTTATGGTTTTTTGCAGTGAGAAGACACAGATTAAAAATCAGCAATGGGAAGAGGCTGGTGGGGTCGGGCCTGGGAGAGGTGAGCTTCCAGGTGTCCTTCCAATACCACCATGGGGACAGCCCTTCATTCTCCCAGCACACGTGGAATACTGCTAGCCAGGGACACTCACCTGAGCTTTGGTGTCCAGAGTTTTCCATGGGTCTCAGTCACATCAATAGAGCTGACTGTCCACAGGGCTGGCCTCAGTCTGCAGCCTCTCTGGAGGTCAAATCGGTACCATGTGGCCCAAGGCCCCAGCCCTAAAACTCATTGTTATCACGCACTATCTGGCTGGCCCAAGGTCCCCAGGTACACAAAGGTCCCCAGGTAAGACAAGGACCCCAAGGTCCTTAGCAGACGGGAACTTCCCAGAGCTCAGAGGTGACGTCCCAGGAGCCGAGGGCAAAAGCCAAAGGCCAGATCTCTCTTTGGGCAAGGACAATCTCTTCCTGCACACCACGAAACTAACATTTCCACGGGTTCCAGGTCAGGGAGGATGTCTCTGGGGAACCATTCTTCTGCTAACGCCTTAGTGAGTGTCAGTCTTCCAGGTTCCTAGGGAGCAGTGATACACAAAGTGTGTCCTTTGGAACCCAAGTCCCACCAGCTGTTCCCAAGAAGTTTCTCTGGTCGAACAGCTTTAGGACCGTTATCGCTCTGCACCGTCCTTTCTCAGAGATCCACTTGGGCTTCAGCGGAAGGGAGAATACTGTCACAAGGACCCCATTTCACCGCACTTAACCCAACGTTTAATGCCTAGAGCCCTTCTCATGGGGTCCGTAGTAGAGAGGACCCATGGGATCCATGCAGAGCCGTGAGGTTCTACAGAAATATTTGGGGAAAGCGGAACTGTGCCTGAAGCAATCTTTGCAACTTCAAGCCCTTCCACCAACCCTCCGGACCTCAATTTCTTCACTGAGAAATTGTTTTGCTCCCTACCTGAGCGGGTCATTGTGAATTAAATTCGGTAGCATACACAAAATGCTTGGATCCTCATATGCATCTGACAGATGGTAGCTATTACGGCCATATCTATTTTTAGGAGTTAAAATGTCTTCACTAACCTTCCCTGTTGCTTCTTCATCACTGTCAACACCGGGTCCAAAGAGCCCGTGAAGGGTCCTGCAGGGTGGTCATGATTTGGGCCCAGGGAACCCTAACATGGTGAGGAATGCCGGCAAACCGAAGGGATCCTCCTCTCGAGGTTCTCGAAGATCCGAGGAACGGATAACCTGCAGGCATCCTGTCCACTGCGCGGGAAGTGAATGAAGGCCAGGAGGCCCCGCACTTTTACCTGCTGGCACTTTCTCTTATCCGGCACTTACTGAAAGTCAATGCTCTGGGCAGATCTGCTCCTGGAAGGGACACACAAGCCTCTGACCCAACCCCTGAGCCCCCGACCCCCACGTCCCCCCCACCCGAGAACCAAACAACACCCCCCGCCGAGCCTGCGTGGCACTGCTCAGCCTCGCTAACCAGCCGCCCAGACCACCCGCAGAATGACCTACAAGGCGACCACTCCCCCCATGTTTTCCCTCCTCGTGGTTTCTCCCCAGCTAGTCGGCCCTCTGAGCGCCCAGCCCTGGGGCCTCCCAGACCTTCTGTCTGGCCTCATTCTTTTCCCATGTGATTCCACACAATGGCTCCCACTCTCAGCCTGGTCTTTAGACCAGTGTCTGATTTGAGGCTTGTTCTCTTGGCTTTGACCTTGGGGCCCTTCCGGACACAACTCCTTTCAGTTATGGAAGATAAAGGCAGGTGGAGACCCCTCCCTGGTGCCCCAGCACCTAGGGTTCTTCCTCCTTGAGATTCAGGGAGGGAACTTGAGCACATCTTCAGACGATGCTGAGCCATCCTCGGGAAGGGATCTAGGAAGAGGCCGGGTTGACCACACTACAGTTCAAAGCTGGACTCCATGCCGTGTGCAGAACAAGCGGCGAATGAGTCAGTTTTAGTTTACTTTGCTTTCTTTACACCTGGCTCATCTTCGAAGATAACCCCATGCCATGAAGGATAATGAACATGAGGACATGGCTGGCTCAGGTGGGGGAGCATGTGACTCTTGATCTCTGGGGTTGTGAGTTCGAGCCCCACATTCAAGGTAGAGATTACTAAGGAAAAAAAAATCAAAACTTAAAAAAAACAAAACAGGAAAAGCAAGCGTTATGAAGTTTGTGACGCTGCCTACGGCACATGTTAAATTGAGTACCGAGTACGGGGTTTCTCTTCCTTACACTGTCTGGTGCCCCCCTCCGTGGTTGCCCCAATTCACAGGAAAAGGTAAGTAACCTGTTTGGGGTCACAACTGGTAGATCGCAGTGCCAGGCTTCTCCCCCAGGCCCGTGTGCCCCAGCAGCCTCTGCTCCGCTCTGCTGTGCTCCCCCCGTCTCCCTGGGTCTCCTTGCCTGACACACAGAGTCTGGTGAGCAGCCTTGGCCTCCGCAATTCCTGCGAAGAACGCCTGGGGCTCTGGAAAGCCACCTGCTTCAAGATGGAGGAACCAGGTGGACTCCTCAAGGGACCTCCTTCCAAGTCCAAGGCTCCCAGGGCATCCTCGCCATACCTTGATCCCTTGGTCCCCCTTCCTGGGTCCTTCATGAATACAGGTGGCTCGAGTGCTCCCCCTTCTCCTGCAATGGATTTTCTGGGTCTCCCCAGGCCCCCCAGTGCCACCATCCCCTGACGTGAGACTAGTCCAGGCTCGGTCTTTCCTGCCATCTAGTGGCGCCCAGGCTCACTGCAGGGAGGAGCGTTCCAGAATAGAGACCAGAATTCCAGGCACCTTTACATGGGTCAGAGTCTCCACTGGGCAAACCCAGGGCCAGCTCTCTGGAAAGCAGTAGGCTTGGTGTGGCCAGTGGGGTTGGCGGGGGTGGGGGGGACTGCACGCTGAGCAGGGGGTGGTGGGAACCTGACCCGTCCCATCTGTGGGAGGTTTTCCAACCTCGGATGGAGGGCTGCACCCCTCTGCCCACCAGAGGCCAGAGGGAGTGGAGGGCAGCGTGGCCAGAGGCAGAGGGATGTGGAAGGAAGAGCTTGGCCCCACAGGGGAGGAAGGCATCGCAGAGGTGGACTCGCGGGCATGGGTCTGTGTCCCCGCAGGAGAGGTGAGGCGCGGAGCCATCTCTGCCCTTGGCTGGCCCTCTGGGGAGTCAGGTGGCCAGGGTTCCCATCCTGACCCTGCTGGTCACTTGAGCATCTTGGAGAAAGAGCCACTCTCCACCTCCCAGCTGTCGTTAGACTCCAGAAGCCCCGGCGTATCAGTTTCCTGCGGCTGCTGTCACAGATGACCACAACGGAGTCGGGAAAGCAACGGAAATTCTTCTCTCCCGTCCTGGAGGCCGCATGTCCCCAGCCAAGGAGTCAGCGGGCTTGCTTCCGTCTGGAGGCCCTGAGAGAGAGACTGGTCCATGCCTCTGCTCTCCTGACTCCTGGGAGCTGCCGGCAGTCCACACGGCATCACCCCATGTCTGCATGTGTGCGTGTGTGCANCCCCAGCCAAGGAGTCAGCGGGCTTGCTTCCGTCTGGAGGCCCTGAGAGAGAGACCGGTCCATGCCTCTGCTCTCCTGACTCCTGGGAGCTGCCGGCAGTCCACGCGGCATCACCCCATGTCTGCATGTGTGCGTGTGTGCGTGTGTCTCCCCTTCTTACAAGGACACCAGCCGCACTGGAAGAGAGCTCTGATCCACGCTCATCAAGTACATCGTCCTCTTGATTTGATCACATTGGCAATGACCCTCTTTCCAAATAAGGTCACATTCACGGGGGGTTAGGGCTTAAACATGTCTTTTGGGGGGACACCATTCATTCCACAGTCACCCTCTGGCAGGTCGCGTACTATTGGGGTCCCCTCTGACCCCGGGGGTCAAGAACAAGCTCCATGTGTGTCTGATGTCCTGTTCTTTGCACTCGTACCTTGGGCCCTCCACTCTGGGTTTGCCTGCTCCCACTGCCACGTGTTATTCACATCTGGCTTGTTCACTTCCCACCGTCAGCTCCGTTGCTCCCCATCTTTAAAAGGCTCGGAGACGTCCCTACCTCATGAAGTGTCCCCAGATCAGTCCCCAGGCCCGGCAGGTTGTCGGGCATCCCGTGGGCGGCTGCGTCAAGCTCGGGTTAGGGTCAGCACAACAGAGCTCAAGCCCCTCAGCCGAGGGGCAACTGCCCATGGCCAGCAGGGCTCGGAAGATGTCCACACTGCCCGACTCATTCAGGCGGGCCTTGGAGGGACAAGCGTCCAAACAATTGTTCTGAGAGTCAGGGAATGTTCTAGAAAGTCAGGCTTTTCTGGGTCAAGTGATCAGCCACTTTTCTATGCCCAAGACATATTTTGCCCGGGAAATATGGCAAAAGACATATTTTGCCAAAAGGCGGGCGGTCAGGGCTGTGCTGACCAGGGGAAGATGTTTGAGACCTCCAGCCCGTCTAAGACCAGCCCGGAGAAGCCGGTGCGGAGATGACAGCAGAGCCAGACAGCAGACACCCCTCGCCCCTACCCGGTCTCCTGCCCCACGGCCCCGCTCCCTGAGCCAGCAGACCGGGCTCTAATGGCATGCTGGTTTAAAAGCACGCCTGATCTGTGGGAATGTTCCAGGCAAATTAAATATACAGCATCCAAGAAGCCAAGCGGCTTGGAAAAATGCATTTACAGCTTAACAAAAGATGGAGCCATTAGACAAGGCAGTGAGACACAGGGCTAATTGGCAGCCGCATTCTATTTGCTCCACACAATTGCCTCGTGGAATTGTGAGAAAAGAAAGAAAGAAAGAAAGAAAGAAAGAAAGAAAGAAAGAAAGAAAGAAAGAAAGAAAGAAAGAAAGAAAGAAAGAAAAGAAAAGAAAGAAAGAAAAAGAATGTGTTGAGGCCTTGAAATGAAACCCTTTAAAAAACATGCTAATGTTCTCAGAGACCATGTTTTAAAGACAGCTTTTGTTCCAGACTCAGGGTTTTCTCAATCAGCAGAGAACACTTGTCTTAAACACAGTCAGGGCGATTTTCACCTCTATCTTATCACCACCTTCAAGACGCCTTATTTTCATCTGGAGTGAGGTTCCAATTTTTGGAAGGAAAAAAAAGCCTTTCATCTCTTCCAG
>LNAC01000251.1:1980972-1992285 GCA_002007465.1 Ailurus styani
CTCTCTCTCTCTCTCTCTCTCTCTCTCTCTCTCTCTCTCTCTCTCTCTCTCCCTCTGTCTCTCTCCCGAGGGAAGCGTAGGGGAAAGCATTCCTCCACTTGCTACGGTTTGGGAATCCCATATAACCCACCAGCGGCCGCAGTGTTTTGCCCTGATAAACCCCTCTCCTGGCCCACCAGTGGCTCCGGGACACGCTGGCTGTCACGGGGACCCACACGGCTGGGCAGGGAGCGGGTGGGAGGCACGGGGGCTGCTACCCTGTCCCCGTGCCCCCCGCCTCCAAAAGCCGAGGGGCCGAGGGGTGGGAAGGGGTGGCTGCCCCAAGGGTACTTTATCCGCGAGCGTGTACCCCGCTCCCTCCTCAGGCCCCGCGGGCTTTCTCAGCACTAAGGGCTGCTTTCGTGTTTCCGTTTAGGCACCACCAGTCGGCTGGAGAAGTGCCTTTTCCTCCGAACCCGTGAAGCAAATCGGGGGGCCTGGAAGCAAATCGGGGCGCCTGGAAGCAAATCGGGGCGCCTGGAAGCAAATCGGGGGCCTGGAAGCAAATCGGGGCGCCTGGAAGCAAATCGGGGCGCCTGGAAGCAAATCGGGGGCCTGGAAGCAAATCGGGGCGCCTGGAAGCAAATCGGGGCGCCTGGAAGCAAATCGGGGGCCTGGAAGCAAATCGGGGCGCCTGGAAGCAAATCGGGGCGCCTGGAAGCAAATCGGGGGCCTGGAAGCAAATCGGGGGCCTGGAAGCAAATCGGGGGCCTGGAGGCTAAACTCCCCCTGTCCTTTTTCATCTCCGCTCCAAAATCGGAATAAAGGAGATTTGCTCCAAAATCGGAATAAAGGAGATTTCCAGAACAACTTGAGGGGTGTTGGAGGCGGCAGGCCTCCTCAGGACGGTCTGAGCCCCGGGGACCTCAGAGGCCACCCAAGCCGTCGGAGCTGATGAAGCAAAGGTGTCCAAATGGGCCACGATCCCTGGGCACGTGGTTCTCAAAGCCTGGCGTCTATGCAGGAAACGTGGGGGGGGGGGTGGCAGGGACTGATGAGGCCGTCAGGAGTATTCACTCTCTTCCCTGCTGATTCCGTTCTTCATTCCCCAAATATTTTCGGTTCCAGCCTGCCCTGCTCTGGTTACTGAGGATATAACAAGGTAAAACACATCATCCCCCACACTCGTGGACCCCAAGCTTTACGGGGTGAGCAGACAGAAGACCACAACATTTGCACTGATGACACTCGGTGACCCACCAGCAAGGCGTGGCCGGTGGATTAGAAGTGCGTCCACGCGGCCACTGCGGAGCCCTGGCAGCCCCCGCGGTCTCTGCGGCACCTCTTCCCTCTGCCTCCAGCAGGTGGTACCTCGGTCCACCAGGGTGGCGGGATCGCCCGGCATCCCTGCTCCAGGAGCCCTCCGTCGGGGCACGTAGGCAGACAGACCGTATGGGGACTTACTCTCCTCTCCCTGGCCCCGCTGCCTTCTGTCTGCAGGGGCGTTTCCAGCAGGAAGGAGAGCGATCACGTACAGGGGGCTGCTCCCTGCCGCCGGGACTGAAGGACGGCGTGTGGCAGGAAGCTGGCCAACAGAAACGGGGGCCAGGTGACCACGCTCAGGCTGGCTCTGGCACATGGGGTGACCACGTTTGCACCTGAGCGCAGCTGCTTCCTGAGGCAGGTGTGGGAAGGGCTGGCTGCCTGGCTCGCTCTGACTTGGTCCAGTTCCATCCGCCTCCCAGGGAGTGCTCACCCTCAAGATGGTCTCTATGGAGATGGCAGGTCCGCCCTCCTCCCACTTCCCTAGGGTGATGTTCAGACTCATGCTGGACAGCTCCCTGGCTGAGGACACCCTCCAAAACGGCACCCATGTCCCCCACGCCACGCCAATGGTCTGGGCCCCTCGCCCTTTATGGAGCATCCCCAGGTGGTTCACGATTGCTGCCTGTCTTCCGTGTCGTGGTCATTCTCAAGGAACAGAGGAATCAGTGAGGGGCTCTATGATGCGTCCTTTAAGTCCTGGGAAGACGTGGGCTGGGAGACCCCCCCGTCCTTTCTTTCTGGTCAACGGCATCCCAGTACCTACCTGCCCAGCCAGCACCAGCTGCTCCAGCCAGAGTCCTGCTCTGGGGACGCTCCCAGTGGGCAGCGGACAGCAGTTCCTGTATCTGCCTGCACACTGCCTGCCAGAGGACCCAGGCCGGGCTCTCCCGGGGACGCCTTCTCCACGCCCCGGTCTGTCCCCAGAGCAGAACAGGGCAGACTAGAGCTCAGCCAGCCCCCAGCTAGGAGCCCGCCCCCCATCCCTCTCCTCACAGACCCTGTCAATGCTGAGAGTTCGTCCCCGGAGCCCCATCGTGTGGTTTGCTGGGGAGGAAACCCTTCCTCACTTGGCGCCCCTCCCCCTCCCCCACCCCACTGGAACATCGAATAAAATCACACTAGATTAGACACTTATAATGAAGCAATTCCCATACACTATTTCATTTTACTCTGAGAGGAATAGTCTACTTTTGCCTCCATCTTATGATGAAAAAGTTGAGATCCAGGGAGGGTGCTCTGCCCAAGGTCGCATGATCAGAATGGTGTATTAATCTGTTTCTCAGTGTAACAAAGAAATCTTACGAATCTCAATGACTTGCTAGGGGCAGGGGGGTGGGTAGGCAAAGGATGGCCAGGGAGCCAGATCCAGCCCAACACCTATTTCTCTAAGACCCACAAGCTAACAATGGTTTTTATATTTTTAAACGGTCAGAAAAAAAAAAAGAAAAGAAAAAGAAAATTAGTAAGAGGGACTATTTTGTGACATGAGAGATTTGTGTATACTCCAAATGCCGATGTCCATAAATAAAATGCTATTATAGACGCGGCCGCCCTCGTTTGTGGATGGATTGTCCGTGGCTGCTCTGCCCTCCGCCGTCGGACGGAGGGAGCTGCAACAGAGACCATCTGGCTTTCACAGCCTAAAATAATTAGTAGCCGGTCCTTTAAAGAAGAAGTTAGCCAAACCCTGCCATCATTGATTTTTCTCACTCACAGTTCTCCGGGTCGGAGAGGGCTATTTCTGGGCTGCAGGCTGGGTCGGGTGGGGGGTGGGGGGCTCCATCTGCACCCGTCTGGGGCCAGCAGGACCCAGTCGCGTCCTCTCACGGTGGGCGAAGGAAGTACAGCAGAAATGATGTTTTGGATGTGGTCCAGAGCCGAAGGCCAAGAAAGAATTCTTGAGACGTCTTTGGTGCAAAAAAAGGTGATTTTATTAAAGCAGGTGGACAGGATCTGGGAGCAGAAAGAGCTGCTGCCACGTGGTGCCCTGGGACTGTGAGGGACCACTGAATATATACTTTGGGGTCAGGGGAAATCAAGACAAAGGGAAGTTTCTAAAGGACTTTGATCTGCTAAACAAGACTCACAGGATCCTGGAGGCCTGGCTACTGTGAAGCTAAGGTTGTGCTTCCCTCTAGCGAGGCATTAATATGAAAACACTTGGTGGTTGGGGGCACTTGGGTGTCTCAGTAGGTTAAGTTTCTGCCTTTGGCTCAGGGTCCTGGGATCGAGCCCCCACATGGGGCTCCCTGCTCCACGGGGAGTCCGCTTCGCCCTCTCCCTCTGCCTGCAGCTCCCCCTGCTTGTGCTCTCTCTCTCTTTGTCAAATAAGTAAATAAAATATTTAAAAAAATAAAAATAAAACAGGTGGGAGTTTCCTGGAGGAACGTTCTACTCTGCCAGCCTTAGGTTCATTGTCAATGGGCTGCAGGTTCTGAGGACATCTCTTTTCCCCTACATTTCCTTCTACCTTTGTCTCCCACGTCACAAACACACGGCAGGCGGAAGGCCCCAGCTGGGGCCACACGGTTCCTTCCCCCGCAGCCACATGCCGTGCCCATTCCAGCAGGTGGGACTCCAGACTCACACACCCCAGTGCAGCAGGGTCTAGAGGAGTGAGTGGAGAGTGGGAAGCCAAGATCTCATTCATGGACCACAGGTGGGGACCTAGGATTTGAACTCAGGGCCTTCTGACTCAAGAGTCTGTGTTTCTTCCTCCTGCCTCACTGATGTCTATCTTGGGCAAACTATCATAAGTGCAATAAAGAAAAAAAAGAGTGGCAAAACCTTTGGGGGGAAAAGAATGCAGGATGATTTTCCCATCGCTCTCCCGCCGCAAGGGTTATTCCTGGGCATCGCGGGGCACCATCTCGGTAGCCACACAACCAGCCAGCACCTGGAGATGAAGCAGAAAGGCTTCTGGAGCCGCTGGAAAGCCTGGGGCCAGAGCTGGCCAGAGCACTCGATTCTTCAGGAATGCCACGTGCGTAACTGAGTAGCGGCGCCAAAAAGTCCCAAAGACCATTCCTTTCCATTCCCCAGCCAGGCGCCCTCCAGAACAAACTCCTTGCAGGGTCAGAATAGAAATAGGTCATGTGCGTCTGGAAGCCCTTACACAGGAGAGGGGAAGGAAGGGAGAAGGAAACTCTGCAATCCCCCCACCCCCATCCCACTGCCAAGTTCTCACTGAAGCAGGAAGGAGCAGACCCATTCAGGCAGTCGGGAGCCAGGAAGTCTTTGCCCTGCTGAGCGGAGGGGCTGGGAGCGGCCCGGGAGAGGGTGATGAATGCACGAGAGCATCACCATCGCTCCCGAGCCCCCAGAGCCCCCCGCGGCCAAGGGCTCATTCTCCGTGTCACCGTGCAAGCGGAGGCTCGCCAAGCGATCGACAGGAGGGAGCGAGAATTTATAAAACACGTACATGCTCCTCACTCCCGTGGCTGCTGTTTTGGAACAAAGACACTGGGAGAAAAGACATGTAGCAAATCCGAGAGCAACGCTGACATGTTGTGGAACACCGGGAGACAGAGCCGATTTTCTTGTCAAGCTCCAGTGAAAATCAGAGACGATGAGAAGGGATGGACGGAGACGATCCGTGAATAGCCACATGTCAGAAATACTGGACTTGATGAGATGTCTTCGGGGCTCAAATCCCTGCATAGGTTGTCCTTCCGAATCGAGGTCTGGATCCAATCAAATACTTGTGGGGCAAGGTGTTTACTTCCATATGGAGAGTAATAAAAACCACCACTTACTGGGAACTCATCTGTGCCAGGCGCGGCAGGTTTTCGAGACAGGATTCCCGTTAACCCCACGTGTGAGGGACATGTAACGATGCCCACAGGACACACGAGAGAATAGACTGAAACACAGAGGTCCAGTGACTGGCCAGAGGCAGCCCAACTCATAGGTAATAGAGCCCGATGTTGAAAATTGGATTTGCCGGAGTCCAGACCAGGGTTTTTCATTTATGACACAGCCTCTCCCAAAACATTAGGTTAAGACACTTTCCCTCCAAGTGGATGTGATGGAGACAATTGACATTGCTGCGAACTTGTTTTGCAAGATTAAAAGCCTGTCCTCCCAATTGTGAGCTCCCAGCAGCTCTGACTCACTACAGGTCAAGTTCAGCGGCTGCCAAACCAACCCCCCAGTTTGTCCCGCTCCGTTTATTAAGTGAGCCTTGGGAGACCCACACCCAGGGGGCTCTCCCCCGCCCCAGCTATTTCCTACCCTCTCCCCCCTACATTCTGTTATGAACATTTTCAGATATGCAGCAGAGCCGAGAGCGTTGACAGTGAACACACAAAGATCGATCATCTGGATTCTACCTTGAACGCTTAACTGCTCTCGCGTTGTCTGTCTATCTATCTATCCCTCGGGCCAGACGCTTGTCTCCTGGACCTGTTTTGAAAACGTAAGCAGAACTATAGTGGTGTTAGTTGCATTATTAACTTAGCTCCACGTCCTGTTTTGGTCCCTACTTAATTATGTCTTAGGCACCTCTTAACCTCAGGCACGATCAATTATTAACTCTGCCTTTTCACCCCTACTCCCTGTGTATGCACTGGTTGTAGAAACCAAATGGGGACCAGAAGGGGACATTGGTCTTTTTTTTTTTTAAAGATTTTATTTATTTATTTGACACAGAGAGAGAGATTACAAGTAGGCAGAGAGGCAGGCAGAGAGACAGGGAGAGGAGGAAGCAGGCTCCCTGCTGAGCAGAGAGCCCGATGTGGGCCTCGATCCCAGGACCCTGAGATCATGACCTGAGCTGAAAGCAGAGGCTTTAACCCACTGAGCCACCCAGGCGCCCGGGACATTGGTCTTGATGTATTTGATCGTACCAGGTCCCAAATAGGGGCTTATTGTCCAGAAGAGTTTCTAGAACCCCCCTCCCTCAAGCTTTCAAGGGCCCCGTTACCCACCTCCCATGGATATAAGCTGGACTCAGCAGGGCCAGACAGCTTTGGGAAGTGTCCCCTGCCTTCTCGTCCGTCCCGCTGCCCTTCCAATAACAAAACATTCTTTGCTTCGAACCCGGCATCTCGGGAGCTCCTGGGTGGCTCAGGTCACGATCCCGGGGTCCTGGGATTGAGCCCCCACGTAGGGCTCCCTGCTTGCGGGGAGTCTGCTTCTCCCTCTCCTTTTGTGCCCCCCACGCCCCCTTCAGCATGCCTGAGCACACGCTCTCTCCCTCTCTCAAATAAATAAATAAAATCTTAAAAAAACAAAAAAGAAAGAAAAGAAAACTGTAGCCAACTGAAGCAAGAAAAAAGACAAACAGTATCAGGAATAGAAAGGGGGACCTAACTCCAGACTTAGCACACTTTCAAAGTTGTTTGGATGTTATGAACAACTCTCTGTCAACACGCTTGAGAATGCAGATGAAATGGAGAATTTTCTAAAGAACCGCGACTTACCAAAATTGACTTAAGGAAGGAAAACTTGAATAAAAGGATTGACGTTAAAGAAATTGAATCAGTATTCATGTTTCTCCGCTTCCCACTCCTCAAACGCCGAGGCAAAAAATACTTGTTTCGGGGCGCCTGGCTGGCTCTGTTGGTGGAGCGTGCGACTCTGAGTTTGGGGTTCAAGACCTACGTTGGGCATAGAACTTCCTTTGGAAAAAAAAAAGAGCAAATACGTACTTGTTTCAGAAGCGAGAGGGGGAGGGAACAGGAGTAGCACCACGGATCTGATCTAAAGCCAAAACCAGACGGAGGCCTTCAGAAGGAAAAGTAAAGCCCTGGCTCCCTTCTGAAGTTGCTTGCAAGATCCGGAAATTAAATAACAGCAAATTTAACTTTGGCGACCTCAAACAAAATTGGTTGTGTTTTATTCCAGGCGTGTAAAAATAATATCACAAACTCTCTTAGTGCCCTTCAGGTTAAAAGAGAACAACTCTGTGACCATCTTACTGGTCCCAGAAAAAACACCCAATACAAATCATAGTCACTCTTGACTTTAAGACACTCTAAGAAACTAGAATTAAAAAGTAACTTTCCAGGGGCGCCTGGGTGGCTCAGTCGTTGAGCGTCTGCCTTCGGCTCAGGTCATGATCCCAGGGTCCTGGGATCGAGCCCATATAGGGCTCCCTGCTCAGTGGGAAACCTGCTTCTCCCTCTCCCACACTCCCCCTTCTGGTGTTCCCTCTTTTGCTGTGTCTCTCTCTCTCTCAAATAAATAGATAAAATCTTAAAAAAAAAAAAAGGAAAGAAAGAAATGATAGTATGAATAAAGAAAATATTTTTTAAAAGTAACTTTCCAGGACGCTAAGCCCCAAGTTGGGTGTAGAGAATACTTGTAAAAACATCTTAAAAAAAAAAAAAAGCCCTCAGGAAGAAAAGGTTGGCCCCACTTCTGTTTAACCTTGCACTGAACATCCTGAGTGCACAGAGCACCTACTTCTCACTTGACACCTCGACACTGTGGCAGGATACAAATATCACAGGATCTAACCAGCAGGGCAAAATGCAGACCCTCGTGGGCCCGATGCATTTGGGGAGATGGAGACAAGCAGGTGGAGACAGACCACGTAATAGGATGGAGCCCTACTGGGGTGGCGGGTAAGGTGCTAAGCGCGAGGAAGGAGGGGCACCCCACTCTCTCTGAAGGGGGCTAAATTACAATTTCCCAAAAAAGTTAAAAACCTGAGTATCACATATAAAATGAATAGGTAGAAGTAATTTTTCCAACTTGTTAATTGATGAGGAAACCATGAAGGTGTTAAGACCAGTTGAAAAGAGAATGTGAAAATCGGCCGCGCATGCAGGCCATCAGGAATGCTGGAATGGGTTTGCCAACTGAGGCCACACTGCTCGGTGTCCTGCGGGGCGCTACCACAGAAGGTTTGACGGCATCTTCTCCGGAGGACAGACACCAGTTGTAACTCTGCCGGACAAAATCCATTTGCATTGTTATGGACAAAAATTATCTCAGTTTCCTACAACTTAACTTCCCCTATTCCAAGGTGTAAAATAGCCTGGGGTACACACTCCTCCAGAGCCAGGCGGGCCCTGGGGAGGGGCTGTGCCCACAGCCCACTGAAGGCGTACTCGGATCCTCTGCCCGTTTCCAGGTGGACGATCTGTCTTGGCAGGGGACGACCTCGGTCTGTTCGCACCTGCAACCCCACCTTAAAGCATCTCAATCTAGCATAGTAGAATGACCAGGGAGCTTTTGCTTTTTATGTTTTTAAGACTTTATTTATTTATTTGACAGACAGAGAGCGTGAGCGGCAGGCAGAGGGAGAGGGAGAAGCAGAGTCCCTGCAGAGCAGGGAGCAGGGACCAGGCTCAATCCCAGGATCCCGGGATCATGACCTGAACCCAAGGCAGATGCTTAACCCACTGAGCCACCCAGGCGCCCCCGTGAATGGGGAGCTTTTAAACATTCTGATTCCCCGGCCACACCCCAGACCCACAAAATCAGTATATTTTGGGGGGAGTGGGGGGGTCCCTGGCGTCAGGCTCCTCAAAGCTTTTAGGTGATTCTGATGTGCTTCTGAAGTTAAGAACCGCTGATCTGAAGACATGCAAGCAGGAGCAGTAGGCCGGCTCCACTCTCCTCCCCGACCACTCTCCTCTTACCCCTCCCCTTCCCTCCCTCCTCCCCGGCTCTGCCCCAACCCTCCTCTCCTCTCCTCTCCTCTCCTCTCCCAGGCCCAGCCTGCCCAACCCCTTCCAACCCCACCCTGGGGGATGGTCCAGGAAGATGGCATCTTTTGAAAATGTTTTCCTCCAACACCCAGAAGGAGCCCACAGCTTGAGAGCAGCAAATGAGAAGAAATCCATCACCCTCAGGAAATTGGTTCCGGCAGCCCCGCAGAGAGACAGTAATCAGAGGCCCTTTGAGTGCCCGGCTAAACAAATAGGTTTAAAACTAATGCACCAGCTGCTGCAGGAAAGCGTGTAACCCCAAGATGGGTGGGCTGTGGAGCTGCCCGTATCTGCTCAGCAAGGGCATAAATCCGGGCACATGGGGGGGCCCAGCTCCCGCTGGCTGCTATCGCGGAAGGCAGAATGCGCAAATCTGCTCTCAGCCTCCGGAACATGCCTTCTAGTCCAGGGAAAGCAGCAAAGCCAGGGCAGGGTGCCCACTCCTCAGAAAGGGGATGTGCTGGGGGGGCATCAGGTTCAAAGGCAAACAGTACCCAGGACTCCCTGGGCCCCAGAGGGAAGTCTCCTAAAGTCGGTACAGAACACAGCCCTTGTCTGCTGAACCCCAGACTTGCTCCTGTCCCTTGGCCTCTGAGCAAGGACACCGAGAGCCATTCAGAGGGGTGACGGGGCTTAGCCAGGTCCTCCTGGGCCTCTCTGAGCCACCAGATTGAAGAGCAATAGAGTCCTCATTAAGCGGAGCGGCGGGAGTCACTCTGCCAAGTCCTAGGCAGCCCTCCAAGCCCGGGCACTGTTCCTCTCCCTCCATCGTGACTCTTGTAAGACACACCACTACTCGAAATACAGCTCGTTTGTTACATCAGAGGAGTAGTTACATTACAAAGTGACGGCGGGTCTCACAAGTCAGTGAATCACAGCCAATCTGCAGAGTTCCTGTTACGGGTACAAATGTGCCCGGCGTTCGGAGGGGACATTTTGAAAAGAAGGACACAGAGCAGCACACCTGCGACCTCCGCAAGCATCGCTTCCCGAGCACCAGCTGTCACCTGGCCCTTTCATCTTCCGGCCTCCAAGCACCCTGCGTAGCACCCGGAGACCGACACCAGAGTCACCTCCCCTGTCCCTCCGGCAACAGCAGCACCCAGTTAAAAGACTGTACTTTGCAAACTCCCTTGTAGCCAAATGTGACAAATCAAGGTGCCTGCAGGGCTGATTCCTGCTGGAAGCTCCAGGGGAGGAGACTTTCCTTGCTCCTTCCAGCTTCCAGAGGAGACCGCGTTCCTTGGCTCATGGCCCCCTCTCCCCACCTTCAAGTCCAGCAGCTTCCAGGCTCACTTCTGTCTGTCTCTGACTCTCCTGCTTCCATCTTACAAGGACCCTTGTGATGACACTGGGCCCACCTGGACAGTCCAGGACCATCTCCCCCTCCCAGGGTTCCCAGCTTCATCTCATCTGCAAAGTCCCTTCTGCACTATAGAGTGACACATTCACAGGGTCCGGGGACTAGGGCATGGACAGCCATAGGAGCCACTGTGCCTTTCATCCCAGACCCGCTACACCCTGTCCCTCTAACCTCACACATGCCGATGACTTCCTTCGGGAACTGTCCTCTCTGCCACCCTCCCTGCACCGGCTAGAGAGGAGAGGACGGAGGGGAGCCAGAGTTCCAGAGGCCTGACCCCATCCCGTGATGGGGTTCTTGAGCCCCTGCCGCTGCTCCACGCCTGGACGCATCAGGCACATGAACGAGTAGGGGCACTTGCTGATATAAGTCAGGCTGGGTGTCTGTCACCTGTCCTGCCAGACCACACGCTCTCAGGGGATGCAGGGCACATGCGATCCCTGTCCCGGCTGCTCAGACCACCTCTGCTGGAGAGGCCAGAAAGAAAGCAGAAGGCGGGCAGCTTTTGCCTTTATGCCAACTCGTGCCAAGTCACCATTTGCCCCAAGTGGGGCATTTGGCACCTCCACAGTCCTCTTGATCGGAACACAACCTTAAAACCCCTGTCTGTTAGCGTGGACTGTCATTCGGTCATACGCAGAAATGAAGCACCGATACATGTCACAACTTGGATGAGCTCGGAAACAGGTGCTCCATCGCCGCTGCTTAGCACCGGCCGGCGTCGGCCCCTTTAAGACGACCTTGGAGGACCCAGTTTCACAGGCCGGGGCGACCCTCTGGCTGCCGCCTCTATGGTGCGTCGTCACTTCCGGCCGGAAGTGCGCGTCCGAGCGGCCTCGGCGCCGGGGGCGTGGGGTGAGTAGAGGCGCGCGGTTCCTCGTGTCGAGGGGAGGGGAGCCTTCGCGCCGGGCGGGTGGTCGGCCCCGGCCCGCGGGGTGGCACGGGGGTCTCCGCGGGGCCGCTGGGCGCCGGGCGGGGGAGGCC
>LNAC01000251.1:1992553-2015549 GCA_002007465.1 Ailurus styani
TGCTTCCGGGGGAGCCTCCGGGGCCGGGGCGGTGGGGCCAGCGCGGGGGTCTGCGGGCCGCGTAGACAGCGGAGGAGACTCCGCTTCCTAGAGCACGTTGTGCGACTCTTTCCCCAGGGTTTCGTCGGAAAACGAGACCTTTCCAGCCCCCGGCGAGAAGATGCAGGCGGGCCGCGGTTGGCCCTTTCCTCCCGGTGGGCGAGAGCGCGCGGCGCCCCCAGTTCGGGGGATCCAGGTACGTCAGGCGCCGAGATGAAGAGTCTTAGGGCCGATGGTCTGGGGAAAGGCTCCTGTGTTGCTGAACCTGCACCGGTGGGTGCAGCCTTGTACCAGGCAGCCCGGCCCTGACCTAGAGTAAATTCCCAGGAGCACTTTTGCCTGGGGTTTGAATTTGCAGTAACAGGTGTGAACATTCTAGCAGCAGTTTGATGATCACGTATGATACTGCAAACAGGACCCACGCGGAAAAGAAAGCTCTCAGCGTTAGTGCCGTGGAGCAGCGGCTTTCAAAAATCTGGAAACAGAGTTGGATTCCTAACTCTCAGGTGACACTTTGGCCATGCACCGTTCTGAACGTTGGTGGGTGCAGAGACGGACAAGGCAGCCCAGGCCCTTGTTCTCAGGGAGCTTCGGCGCCATTGGGGAGATGAGATCAAATGAGTGCACTGAAGAGGGTGTAGTTCAAGCTGAGGCCAAAGCTCCGAAGGAAAGCACAGTCCTGTTAGCAGCTACATCACGAGGAGCGTGATGGAGGCTTTCCTGAGGACGGGATCCTTGGGCTGGACTCTGGAGGACGAGTGGGAGTTCTGTGGAAGGCCAAGGGGCTGCGTGTGCAAAGGCCCAGTGACCTCGCAAACGTGGCCAGTGGAGGAACCAGAAGAAGGCCATTGTAACCCAGAAAGCAAGGGGAATGGTGTGGGGTGAAGCTGAAAAGGGGGGAAGGGCCAGACCACACGGGGCCTGTGGCTCCCATGAGCATTTTGATCTTTCCTAAGAATGCGGAGGTCAGTCTGGGTTTTAAACATTTTGATTTTAAAGAGGATGGTGTGTTACAACCTGTAATTTCACAAGAACACTATGTACAAAAGAGTGCCGTCCGATGGGAACTTCCTACAGCGTTGGAAATGGTCTAGATCTGCACTGTCCCATAGAGCAGCCACAGGCCACATGTGGCTGCCGAGGGACTAGATTTTTTCATTTTAATTTAAATGTAAATAAAACCCGTGTGGCCAGTGGCCACCGTGTTGGAGAGCATAGGTCTAGCAGGTATTGGAGGTGCAGGAGCCCCTTTATTGGAATCATGCCACACAGACTCTTAGATCTCCTGCATCTCATCCCCTCCCAGGTAAAGGCTGAGAGGTGAGAGGGATTCTGCTTTTTAGAACCGTCCCATCTTCCGAGGAGCTCACACATAGCACTGCCTTCATGCTGTTGGCTGGAGGGCAGCCTGCTCCTCCTGAAGTGACTCCCTCCCTTGGCCTGGTTTGTCGTCAGCACACAGGTGGAAGAGTGCCTGCAGTGGTCAGAGCATGCTGTCTGTGCTGGGGGCGGGGAGGGGGGGAAGCAGTCGCTGGTGTTAAGGGGGGGCTCAGAATCTAGAGAGGTGGGCATTGTAAGTGCTGTGGAGCCACAGGGAGGGACATAGCCAACAGGACCTAATGGAATGTGACCCCGTGGGGACATCAAGGGTGTTTCCTGCTGATGACACGTGGCAAAGGGCAGGAGGGGTGGAAATGCCTGAGGGTGTGGGCAGCCCGTGAGTTGGGGCCAAACTAGGGAGCTGTGTGGTTGGAAGCAGGGAAGAAAATGTAGGAACGCATAGGCTGGGGAGGGGGTAGGTGGGAGATCCCTGTGGTTGCACCGACGGAGAAGGTGGCCAGCCCTCCATGGCGCCTGCAGACCTGGAAGGAGGAGGAGCTGATAGAGGCAGGGGTCAGTGCAGGGCACCTTCGGCGGTGTCTTCTGGGTGGTGGTTCACTAGATCTTGGAGGGTATTTTGTGGTGCTAACGGACTTGCAAAGGTAGAATGAAAACTGATGGAGTGTACTTTCTTTGCAGGTGAGTTCACGGGAAGATGTGTGTGCGGGGTGAATGCACGCTGGTTTCTTTCCTGCCTGCTTCCCTGTACCAGAAGTGTAATTGTTGGGGGCTTGGAACTTTCCAGGTTTCTTCGGTTTCATTTGCTCACCGTGTAACTTCTGAATGCTGACCTGCTTAAGACCCTGTTTTGTGCAGATACAAATAAAAGGGGACCGTCCCCAACGAGACTTTTTCATGCACTTCATGGTCTTGGTCCCCACTGACCTTGTGTGGAGTGTGTTACCTCTGTTGCTGAGGTGCATAGTTGGCGGCACAGTTCCCAGCTGGGGAGACTGAGCCGCTCACATTTCTCTGTAGGAAGTGTGAGCGCCCGGGGCACTGGTCATCCTAGAGGAGCACGTGAAGGGAGGTGACCACTGTCTCCGTGATCTAGGAGGAACGGGGTGGCTAGTGTAGTTCAGGGTGGTGTTCACCTTGTGTAGACTTCACTTCGAATAGAACTTTCCGGAAAGTGGCTGATAGCCTCAGAACTGGTTGTCAGTAGCTGCCGGGCGCTGTCCACCTCTGCTTCCTCACCTGGGTCTCTAGCCCCACCAGGGGGCCGCCCTCCACAGAGGATTCTCCCAGGCCGCCTTCTCTTTTGAATGCTCACCACGTATTGATGTGAGAAAAGGAAAAACCACGTCAGCGGTGGTTCCTGTTTCACGCTGTCTTCACGTGACAGGGTATGACATGTGCATTTTTTACGTGGCCCAGGAAGGTTATCCTAACCTTCAGACCGCGTCGTGCCGCACCCAGGGTTCCTGCGTGCCCTCCTCGCTCGTGTCCGTGTGTCTGCCGTACTTAGTGAATCTCTTGCCTCACCATCCTCTGGCCCAGCCCTCCCCTCGTCCAGCTCAGCTCCCGGGAGGGTCTGGCCCGGAGTGCCCGCAGAGCCAAGAACGTAACTTCAAACCTTGCGGGGGCAGCTGTCGGTGGGCTTTGTCACAGACCCATAGTCCGAGAGCCCGCCGCTGTTGGGGGGAGGCGTGGCCCCCCCGGGGGACGGCAGCTGGCCTGTCAGCCCTGAAGGGCAGAAGTAGCCACGCTGCCCACAGCCCGAGGTGTCCGAGGTGTTAGCGTGGGGCTTTCCCCTCCCAGCTCCGCCCCTGGCCTGCTGTGTGACCTCAGGCTGGCCACTTCCTTGTTTCTTAGTAAACCGGGGACCATGGGGACGGTGACTCCCAAAGGTGGGCACCTGTGAGGAGTCAGCAAGTTGCGTGACGTGCTCAGGAGCACTGCAGACCCACGCGCTGGCTGTGGCCCATTCTCGGATTTTCAGGGCATTTCATGGGGTTTCCGGCTGCGAGCTTCCGGAGCGCTGTCGAGCGGCGGGTCCTGGCGAACAAGGTGCCACCTGCCGCAGGAGGGCCCTGCCTGCTACTGGGCGTGGGAGCTGGTGCGGGTTTGCTACAGGCTCTTGGCTTTTTCACGCCGTTCGTGTTCACGATTGGGCCGCTCACGAGAGCACGTAACTCTCAGGGCGGCCCTGCCCTCCTGTACGTGCTGGTCCTCAGAGGCAGCGTGATCCCTGCCCAAATCAGCGTACTGGGTTAGGATACGTGTTGGTATTTCTGGAAAAAAACGGGTAGAAGCCCACTCACTCTTTGTTCTCTGCAGTGTAAACGTCCACTTGGGCACGGCGGCTGTGGACGGGGCCTCGTGGCCTTGCTGTGTGTCGTGGGGCAGCGGTGGGGGACTGGCTCAGTGAGGTTCTTCAGCCCTTGGTTCAATAGATGAATCAGAAGCATTAGCTCCTGGGCCCCCGCCCCACCCCCCGAGCAGGAATGTCGTGTTCGTAGCACGGAAAATGATGGCACAGGTGCCTCATGTTGGTGGAGTCAGGTGTGGTGTGCGGGGGCCTCTTGCTCTCGTGTGGCATTGGATCAACGGAGGAGGGTGCCGGGCCTCCCCGGTGCGTCCACGCGGCTGGGTCTGAGACCACTCAGGGCAGGAGAGCCTGTCCAGAACAGGGGAGAGGGGCAAGGGGAGAGCCGCTCTGACGCAGAGGGGTGGGGGCCGAGATGCCGCAGTCTTCCCTGGCTGCCCCTCACCCCTGCAGATGCTGCCGCCGTATGGGTGCTTCACAGTGAACCCCTGCCCCTTTCCTCTGTGGCCGCAGCCCAAGACAGCGGCCTCCATCCATCCTGTACCCCGATGCGGTGTGTGGGGTTCTGTCAGTGGCGGGAGGGAAGGCCGGAACCCACGGGAGGGGCTCGGGACTGCACTGGCTGAGGCCCTCCCCGAGAATGTTACCCAGCCATCTCCTGCTTGGTCACTCACTTCCCGCGGGCCTGGGCGAGGTGATGTGTGCTTGCTTCCCCCGAAGAAACGTATCTAAAATAGGCTGTGTGACGTGGATGGGCTTCAGCGTTTCTGGGTTTTGTTCCTCCGGCTTATGTAAGAGAGGGTTGAGGCAGGCAGGAGTCCAGTCTTTTCCAAGAGCTGGGCCTTTTAATTATAGCAGTGGATAATGAAACACACAGTCCGTAAGAAGCATTTTTTTTTTTAATGTTAAAAATGGCCGTGGAACACAAAAGGCCTGTCGCAGAAAACAGAATGAACGTGAACAAGGAACAGTTACAGCGTGGCACGGTTTGAACTTCTCTCTTTGTCCACTAGAGGACGCAATCTTGATGCGCCACCCTGTTCTCTCGTAACCTGTTCCAATTTTAGTTCTTTTAATTTAGCCAAACCCTTATTTCACCGGAAAGTTCTGCAGAAGAGTAATCTGCGGGGTTGGGCTCCTTGTTGGGACTCTGCCAGGAGGTCCCCGTTGCATACAGATCCTGGGGAGTGTGCGTCATGTCGTGCACGAGCTGAACCCCCACCCAGGCTCGATGCATATTGGGGAGAAGAGCATGTGCTAACGCAACTTTCCATCCACATTCAGCCCCGGGGACAAGTTGTTCTAGTCGGCGTGAGAGATTTTCCTTGGTAAGGACTCCCGTGCAAACGCATACCAGTCCTTGAGGTCCCAGATGGTATGTTAAGGGTTTGGAAGCACCTCTCGGGAGAACGACGCTTGTACTTGCCCTTGAAAGGTACAGCACCACAGAACCAGATCTGTACAGAGGCCCTGTGGTTCAGACTGCCAATCGGCGTCCGATCGAAAGGTGCTGTTGGATTGGAAAAAGAGTTACGATCTCAAAGTGTCATTTTAGGTGGAGCACTAAATGTTCCTGGGTTTGGGAACCTTGTTGACCGCTCTCTGCTGAATTAAACATGCTGAGTTGAGCACTAACCACTGGCCGCATTAGGCTGGGCTGGGGAGCCAGGCACGGGCAACTCCCTGCCCTCACAGAGGTCCCATTCCAGAAGTCACGAGGGGAGGGGAGAAGTGTGGGGTGTGCTCTGGAAGAAAGGAATACAGGGCGGGGATGGAGCAGGGTGTGGAGTTGCAGTTTCACATAGGGTGGTCAGGCCCACGTCCTAAGGGAGGAGAGGAAGTCACACGAAAGTCTGGAAGCACATCAGAGGCAGGGGGAGCGGGGAAGGGGGTGACCAGTGCGGCTTCCTGGGGAGGGTTGGAGGTGCCTGGTGTCCGGTCTTGCAGAGCCTTGTAGGAAAGTCTGACTTTCACTCCCAAATAGGAGTCAGTAGCTCACATTTTTCTCTCCTCTTTTAGGGACCATTGTCCCCTGCTGACAGAGTATTGGGATTACAAGTAGTTCCTATTCTCGGGCTAACAGATTTGCCCATCGAGGGGATCCCTGATCTATGCAGAGGCAGTGTGCACCTGTGGGAGGCTCCCTCTCTCCTCTGTTGAACTGTAACCGTGGTGTTCCCCAGGGAACCCACCTGGACCTGGGAAGAGACATTTGGATCTATGTTCCTGGGACAGCCTGGTGCCCTTCACCTCGTAGATGAAGCCAGAGACCAGCCAGACGTCCTCTCTCACCCGTTGTCTGTTTTCTAGCCTGTTGCCACCTCGTAGGAACCATGTACTTCTTGTTTTTTTCCAACAAAGAGTAGATCTGTGTCATTTAAATTAGTACCAAGAAAACAACAAAAAGTACGTTCTCTTCTACCCTTCGCAGGGCAGGGGCCTGTTTGGGTTGTACGTGGTTACACATAATGACTGTGTTTAAAAACGATTCTTCATTCCGATATTTTTTCCAGATCAGTTATGCAACTGCAGCAGAAAACTAGTTCTTTTCTTGCAAGTGTAATTAAAAATGGAGCCGAGTGAGTCAGGGGAAGGTCACGTGGCTCGGGCCTGGCAGCTGTGCCTTCGTGTCCCGGTTATGCAACGCTGCTTTCGACTTGCGGCCCCGTCAGCAAAACCTTCCGATGATCGTATGGAATTAAAATAAGACTCTTACTTTCCTTGAACAACACGTTCTTTGTTAAAACCAGACTTGGGCTTTTGCTCCTGACTTCCACTAGAGGCTCCGTGAGCCATAGTCCCTCCCTGCAGCTGTCCCCATGGAACACATTTCTTAAAGTCAAACTCCCTACTCTCGTGCCCCTTTGAAACCTTGACTTGGTTGTCATCCATCATGGAGACTTACGGGCAAAGCACCTACAAATCCCCTTCAATCCTGTGCCGTCTCTGTTCCAGATCACTGCACCACTTTGAAAGTTAGCAGAGGAGATAGAAAATATTAAGGCTGAATGAAATAGAGGGGTAACTTTTTCCGGTTGCTTTACATACACAGAAGCTCTGCTTGGAGTTGGTTTTCATTTGTAATTTTTTCCCTAAAGCAACAGTACACAAGTTTTTTGTTTGTTTTTTAGAGACGTGGGGAGGGGCAGCGAGAGAATCCTAAGCAGGCTCCGTGCCTGGTGTGGAGCCCAGTGCGGGGCTCGATCTCAACCGTGAGGCCCTGACCTGAGCCGAAATCAAGGGTCAGATGCTTAACCGACTGCATCACCCAGGCGCCTCAACAATGCCCGAGTTGTAGAGCTCAGAGGATTAAAAGGCTGGCCCCAAACAGCAGCTGCCTGCACCCCTCTTGCCGGGGGCCTGCCCTCGACAACCATTTCACATTGCTCTGTCTTCCAGGTGCGCTCATCTCCCCACTTCCCACTGTCGTGTACGTGCTGCTGCCTTTGACTCATCGTCTTAAGTCTTGCCTGTCGACTTGTTCTCCAGTGGATTCGGGCTGAGCGCTTCCCCGTCCTCCTGTATATTCATCCGGTGTGAATTCTGTTCGGACCAGCCTTCTGTGTTGTCCTGCAAGTAACAATGCTTCCCTGCCCCCCGACTTCGCCTCGTGAGACCCTCTTCATTTCCTTCTTGTTCTTCCCTAGTTTCTGCTGTTTCTTTGGCTGAGCGTTCTTTGGTCACTAACTCTTGTTCCCAGCTTCTCAGCCTAACTTTACACAAGGTCAGTCACGTTGCCTCTAACTTTGCACGGGGTCAACCACATGACATCCTGTATCCATCCCGCTTGTTTCTTAGATGTGTGAAAGAAGACTTTTCAGACAGTGCAGTTAGGAGAATGTTGTTACGGTTTTGTTGCAATCACCTGTGTGAGGGGAGAGACACCCCACCCCCACCCCATCAGGCAATTCAGAAGTTCAGTTTTCGTTAGAAATTTTGTATTTTACAGGAAAATATGCAGGTTATTGTCAGGGCAAACAGAAAAAGAATCCTGGCTGAAGGTCTTGACAGCTGGGTGGGTAGGTAACTGGCTTCCCAGGAAATTCCTTACAAAGTATGTCAAGGGATGCCAATCTTCCCAGGATTTTAATAAGGCAGCAAAAGGCTCTGTCCCAAGCCAGGTTTAGACCTTTTTTTTTTTTTAAGATTTTATTAATCTTAATAATTAATTTAACATAAGTAGGCATAAGTAGGCAGAGTGGCAGGCAGAGGGAGAGGGAGAAGCAGACTCCCTGCTGAACAGGGAGCCCGATTCGGGACTTGATCCCAGGTCACTGGGATCATGACCTGAGCCGAAGGCAGCCACCTAACTGACTGAGCCACCCAGGGTTCCCTGGAGATTTTATTTTTAAGTACTCTCTACACCCACTATAGGGCTCAAACTCAAAACCCCAAGGTCAAGAGTTCACACACTCCACCAACTGAGCCAGCTAGGTGCCCCCAGATCAGTTTTTTATACCCCCTCTTTGACCTAGACATCATATTGACTTGCTTAAGAATGCATCTTGTTGCATTTTGGTTTTAAGAACATAAACGAAAGTGTTGCCTACTTCAGCACTTCCCAAACAACCCACACACAAATCCCTGGGGGATTTGTCAAAGGCACATTCTGGTGCAATGGGGCTGAGGTGGGGGTCTGGGATTCTGCATTTCTCACCAGTTTCCTGGTGCTGCTGGCCTGGGGACCACACTTTGAGGAGTAAGGGAGGGCATTTTTGGTTGCTTGGTACACCTCCCATTAACGGTAGACTTAGGTGTAGGTTTAATTTGTCTGACACATGCCAAATCATGATTATTAGCAGTATCTAGGCATATTCATGAGCCAGTTTCCTATGTTAGGGAAGAATTTCCCAACACAGCATGTAGTGGTAATGATTTCTTACATTCTGTGCTCCAAGGGCTCTCTAATTTGTAAGCTGGATTCAGTGAGGCCTGTTCCATAGTTAGGTACAGCACGAGGCAATGATAAACATCTTACTGTTTGTCTAATAAACCTAAAGTCACATGAAAGATAATTTAAAAATCTCCCAGCTGTCAAAAATTAGAGCTGGTATTAAATTAAAGTGGTAAAAACAGATTTTATTCAGAACTATTGCAGTAAAGGAGAAGAGACCTTAGTGTAGAATGGGGTTTAGTTCCAAATGTAGCAGGGGCGGGGCAGCAGGCGGAAAATCACAAAGAGGAAATGTCGCAGGTAAGGGGGCTTCTGGCTAAACTGACCTAGCAGGAATCTGGCTGAAGACAGGCCAGGGTGTCAGGCATCCCCCGGGGGCCGGGGGAGGATGAGGAACCTGGTCAGACATCCAGGAAGCAGAGTGTGGGGGGTGGGGGGTGGGGGGTTCTGATGAAATTGACTTAGCACGGTTCTTACTAAAACTGGATTTTATAAGGAAGTGCACAGACAGGCCTAGGAAACAGTCCAGGAGTCCAACAAAGAATCTTTGTCCTAACCTGACCTTCATTAGTCCTTTTGAGGTTAGTTTGAATGTTCTTCAAAATTTGAGAGAAAAGGAAATATTGAAAAACTGAGAGAGAATAGTAAGCAAAATTTATGACAGGTCCAGGAAGTGCCAAGTAATTTGCAAATGTTACCTCGTTGAACATCTCATTTTGCGTGTGTGTGGGGGTGGGCTCATGGAGGGCCAGTGACTGCCCAGGGTTAGAGGCTAGTATCTACTTTCTCATTCACAGATGTGGGGTCACACACTTGGATTCCGTGCTAAGCACTGGGATACAGGGGAAACAAGACCATCACCACAGCCCTGGAGCAGGCTTTCTAGTTGAGGAAAGACTCCTCCCCAAAAAAACAAACCATCACATGGAACCCACAAAGAAGAGCCCTTTGGGGACAGTCCCTGCTCTGGGTGCCGTTGGGGGTCCTACTTCAGTTTGGTGGAGAGGGAAGGCCTCACTCGTGGTATCTGCACTGGAAGCTGAATCACAAGAAGCAGTGGGCCAGGAGTGAGGAGGGAAGGGCATTCCAGGTGGTAGGAAGAGCAAGTGCAAGGCCCACGTGGTGGGACGCAACTGGAGGTGGGCCAGGGACCTGAATCTGGTGCTGCCTGACTCTGAAGTCCATGGTCTCCCCGCTGAGGCCTCTGCCATTTTGCTGCCCAGTGTCACATAAAAAACAAATGCAGACTTAGGAAACAGACCATCTTACTAAGGATGATTGTTAGAGTTGGTGGGCCACGCCACCAGGGAGAACGCTGTGACCAGGGACCTGCCCCGGAAGGGTTCAGCAAAAAGGAAACTTCCTTCACAGGAGGAGTGCTGTGGGGGAGGGGGCGGAAGGGTGGCTGCAGGAGGGAGTTGGCCAGAGAAGGTGTTAGCTGAGGTTGCCCTGTGAGGCTGCGGGGGCGGATGCGATTCTATTCTGCCCTTTGCGGTTCTTCAGCTGGGCTGATTATTAAATTGACATGAGACCAATTAATGGGACAAAAGCAGTTGTTTCATAACATGCATACCTCCTATATCCATGGCAGGAAAAACAGAGTTACTCCCCGAAATGGCCAAAGCCATCACCTTGGGGTGGGGGTGGGCAGTTGTGGAAAGTGATCAGGAAAAACACCAAGAACGAGGTGAGGGTGTTATGAGGGTTTAAGTCCACACCTTCTCCACTGATAAGTTTCCAGAGACCTCAGGAGGCACTAGCACACATGGAGATTTCGCTCAGAATGAAATATCTCTTTCTAAAGAGTAAGATCTTCTCTTGTGACTGCAGTTTTTAAAAAAAATAACCAGTTTGTTTATTTATTTATTTTTTATTTATTCATTTGACACAGAGAGAGAGATTACAAGTAGGCAGAGAGGCAGGCAGAGAGGAGAGAGGAGGAAGCAGGCTCCCCGCTGAGCAGAGAGCCCTATGTGGGCCTCGATCCCAGGACCCTGGGATCATGACCTGAGCCGAAGGCAGCGGCTTTAACCCACTGAGCCACCCAGGCGCCCCAAAATAACCAGTTTAAAGTAATATGCCAAAGAGGCATATTTGGGGGTCTGTTCTCTACTTCATAGCCATTTTGACTCATGTCAACACGTGTTCTCTGAGCAGAGGCAGGGCCCACAGGCTACGTGAGGCAGACATGTGCCTATGGTCTGACACTTACTTCCAGTGGAAATGGTTCAAGTTGCCGCTCAGGGAGTGAACACAGCCAAGTGCTTTCATGAGTGGCCCACACTCACGTTTTATTTTATTTGGCTCTCAGTAAGGGCAGGAGGTAGATGGGAAGCCCAACAGCGGGTGCTCAGATTCACCAACTTGTTCAAGTTCTCCTACCTGGTTCTGGAGCAAAACCAAGATTTGGGGGCACCTGGGTGGCTCACTTGTTAAGCATCTGCCTTCGGCTCAAGTCATGATCCCAGTGTCCTGGGATCAAGCCCAGCATTGGGCTCCCTGCTTGACGGGAAGCCTACTTTTCCCTCTCCCACTACCCCTGCTTGTGTTCTGTCTCTTGCTGTGTCTCTGTCAAGTAAATAAGTAAAATCTTAAAAAGAAAACCCACAGAACCCCCAAGAGTTGACCTTCGTATGTAAATTTGCAGAGTCTATCACAATTTGCAAAGAATTTGAGATAGGTGGGCCTCGTCCACGGCCTCCCCCGGCAGTGATCGACAGTGCTGTGATGCCTCGCGAAGTCCCCCTGCTCGTGCTCGCTTCGGCAGCACGTATACTAAAATTGGAACGATGCAGAGAAGATCAGCACGGCCCCTGCGCAAGGATGACACGCAAATTCAAGAAGTCCCCCTGCTCTTCCTGGCTAAGGAACTAGGTGCATCGTCAGTGAATTGTTCTCCTTCTGGGATATGATTCGATAGGTCTAATCCAGAGCCAATGCCAGAAGTGTCACGTCTGAGAACCGGACTTCCCATGGGAAAATCGTGAGCCCTGCGTGGCAGCCGGATGGTGGTTCTGTCACTTCCGGGGGGCCCAGGCACACCAGCGAGGTCTGGGAATCTCAGGCAAAGAGGGCCGGCCGCACACCCAGCTGCCGTCGGTGGCCCTCCTTCCCTGGTCTCAGAGAACACGGGTTTTAAAAGCAGCCGGAAAAAAAAAGAATTCCAGGACATTCCTGGTGTTCCGGAGTCTGGCTTCAGGAATCCTGTACCGCGTGAAAAGGCAAAATCCAAACAAAAAGTCAGAGGTCTTGTTCTTCTTGAAAACCAGGGAAGAGTGACAGGTGTGGTGATCATTTTGCAATCTACACAAATATTGAATCATGGTGCTGGACTCCTGAAACTCATATAATGTTATATGCCAATTATATCTCAATAGAAAAATAAAAAGGATCTGCGACCCTGTAAAAATAAACCATTGTTTTAAAAATACAGAGACAAGACATGAGGCTCCCCCACCCTCTCTCCCTTTGCTCTCAGCCTTTCTTTCTCTGCCCTTCTCGCAGATAGGCTAATCTGTTTCCTGACTAGATTAGTCTCTGGCCCATCTCACAACTCAGGAATGTCTTTCCTAGTACCGAAGAGCCTCCTCTTTGAAATGTGAGGAGCCTGATGCTCTCAGTGTCCTGGAAGGGGACAGCCCCACTCCCGACTGATTGCAAACCTACTTGAGGACCCGTTGTCCTGCAGCTGCTTTGCTCTATCACAGCTCGTGTTTTCCATGTTTTTGTTCCTTCAGTGGATTGCGTGCAGTGTTCCTTAGGTTGTGGTTGAATAATTAACATTGCTTTCTTCTATCTTTATGGAGAGCTTTGTTATCCAGGGCTGCTGAGCAAACTTCAGTCAGGCTCTTGGACCGTCTCCTAGGCCGGTCCATGCACTTCCTTATAAAATCCAATTTTAGCAAGAACCGTGCTAAGTCAGTTTCACCAGACCTGCCCCCCTCCACTTCCTGGACGTCTGACCTGGTTCCTCATCCTCGCCCCCGGGTGATGCCTGACACTCTGGCCTGCCTTCAGCCAGAATCCTGCTAGGTCAGTTTAGCCAGAATCCCCCTTACCCATGACGTTTCCTCTTAGTGACTTTCCATTCGCTGCTCCACTCCTGTGTTCCCTGGCTACAAATCCCGGCCTGTCCCTGCTGTACTTGGAGTTGAGCCTAGTCTTTCCTCCCCACTGTAAATCCCGGCGCACGGTCTCTGTGCCCATCAGCCCATTGTGAGGGTCCCGGATGGAGCTGCCTCAACATCCCTAACAAGCGTCCTTGCGTGTTTTTTCCTTACCAGTAGTAAAGAGGTGTGAATTCCTCTACCCTCTTAGGTGCTTTGTTTGGAGGCCTGCAAATTAAACTGACAAAGTCAGTTTAGCAAGAAAAAGGCAGATTTGTAGTGGAGTTCACAGAAACATGTGCCTGGAGGAGGCTTAGAATCCAAGGCTCATCTACCATCTTGCGAGGGGGAGTGGAGGGGAGAAGGACACTTGCGGGAAAGCAAGACTTTGAGGAAAGGCGAGTGAGCCTTTAGAATAGGTGGCGGATGTGAGAGTTCTGTGACAAGGCTGATTTCTCATCTGGGTGTGGACTGCTGTCCTCTGCTGATAGGAGTCGGTCTTCTGGTCTTCTCCGGTTGAGATCCTAGCCTGGGAAGGGCATTTATGACACTTGTATTCTTTCTTTTAAAGATTCTATTTATTTATTTGAGAGAGAGAGAACGGGAGGGGCAGAGAGAGAGAGAAGCTGAGCAGGGAGCCCCAGGTGGGACTCGATCCCAGGACCCCGAGATCATGACCTGAGAGGAAGGCAAACCTTGACTGCCTGAGCCACCCAGGCGCCCTGGCACTTGGACTCTTTCGGGAGGCTCTGTGTTTAGGCAGATAAGGGAGTTCAGAAAATCAAACAGTACCAAAACCCAAAAAAACGCCCCTTATTCTGGGCCTCTTCACTGGCTTACTTCTTATCTAATTTTGCTGGGAGTCAAGGAAATCCTCCACTTCCTCCTCCCAAGTGAGGGGAAGTTGCAATTACTCAGGTCCGCTCTGGAGTCGGGCAGGAAGCCGGCCCGGCCTCCAGTGCCCCCCAGTCTCCCCCGTGCCCTGGCCTCACCCCGCAGCTAACCTCCTGCGAGCCCCAGGCCCGTCCACCCAGTCTGCGGCTGCGGGAGCAGGTGTCCGCCTGTCACCGACGGGCGCTGGTTCGTGCCCCTGGGAAGGAGTCCCTTCTGTCCTGGAGAAAACCAGCAGCGGGGCAGTGATGAGCAGCCCTCATTCGGCCCAGCACCCTGTGGACCCCCAGGGGAGAGAACAGGCAGAAAGTGGCTGCCACCTCAGGACCCCTTACCCCACAGCAGGTGCCACAGCCCGGGCGGCCCGGCAGCACCAAGGGCCGCGAGAGGGGCTCTTCCTGACCTTCTGGTCACAGCGGCGCACGGGGCCGCAGGCAGCGGGGTCTGGGGTCTGGCGGTGACGCCGCCTGCACGGCCCAGCTGTCCCAGCGCCCTCAGCCCGAGTCCCCGGCTGCCCAGCGGAGGTGTCCGCACAGCCCGAGGCCCGCAGCTGGGTCGCCCGCGCATCGTGGGGACAGGCAGGGAGGGTGGCCTGGTGCCAGGCGGCTCTTGCTCCCCCGACCCCGGGACATGACGCGGGGCCAGGGGGAGGGGACCCCCGTTTTACAGATTAGCGTGCGCGTGCGTGGCATCTCCGATCCCAAGTAACTTGTCATCTCGATTCTGTTAGAACCGCTGTCATCCCAAGAAAAAAATTTGTGTGACACGGTCGCCAAGGGTGTTCGATGAGAGTTTTTAACTGCTTCCCTCCGAAGGACAGTGAACTAAAACTCCCCATTCAAAGCTCTACTTTCCACTCACTTTCTGTGGCCTTTATGTTCCATGTCCGGCCCTGGAAGTGTGTACGCACCACATACTCGAGGCGCACCGAAATAATCTGCAAATGTCCCCCGCTACCCGCCTCCAAGGTCGAGTTCACCGGGGCTTAGCCAACTGTTATCCACTATGTTCCCCCAAGGCATGAAATGCTAATCTCCCCATATGCACATTTTTTGAAAGTGGCGTCATCCCTCGTGGTGATTTGTGGGCTTGCAAACATTTTCCTTGGAATACGCTGGGCTCCCCCCGTGCTTCCTAATTCCGTACTTTCCGTGCAAACACAATAGTTGGAACCCGCTGCAGGCAAACTGCTTGGGCTTTAACTTTCGTCCCGTTACCCAGAATAGAGGTGTGGACTTGTTTACTTGGTTTGCATTCAGGAACATTCTTTGTCTTCCAAAGCACCAGAGAGAGAAAAGTTCCTGTGTCGGGACACGAAGCCCTGCACGGTGATTTACCCGCTGGAGTAATTAGATGGGCCGACTGAGCTCCGGAAGGAAATGCCTCCTCGGTTGCCCGGCTGCAGGGACAGGCAGGGGCCTGTATCGAGGGACTGTGCGAAAACAGTCGTTTCTCGGTGGGGGCCAGTCTCCCCCTCAGTTCCGGAAGTGGAAGTGGCTGGAGCGGCCACTTGGTGGGTGGGGTGGGGGGTGGAGGGTGTGATAACCAAGCGCGAGGACCGGGCCCTGTGAGTGTGTGGATTTTGACCACCGGCAGGCCTGCCTCTATGACTCAGAGAAGCCTGATGTGTCTCAGATACTTCGTTCTCAAAATTAACCAGACATTGGAAGCAACCAGAGACAAGAAAGGGGAACCGAGGGAACAGATGGTGGGAGGCCTGTGCCGTGGGAAGGGGCTTCTGGTATTGCGAGCGAGGAGAAAGGTTGCTGTGAACTGTGGGATTCTGTTGACACAAAGTCCCAAATCAGACAAAAGTCACTCTGCAGGGACAGAGGACAGAAAACCAGTTGTTCTGGGGAGGGAGGGCGCTTGTGGGACCTGGTCCTTACCTCTACCTTCTCGGGGCAAGTCATCAGTGGGTGCAAATGTGAAAACACGCTTAGAGTTTGTGCTCTTCGCTGGGGGTGAGTGAGAGCTCCGCAGAAAAGGAAGCATAGTGTGGGCAGGTGGCATGATTTCATCTGTGAAGGTCATGGACAGCAACACTGGCCTGTAGAAGAAGAGGTTCCCTCTGGGATGTGGGTGACCGGGAAGAGGGTGAGGGGATTCTTGGGGGGCTGTCTTGGAAGAGCTCTTGGCTGGGGCTGTGGTCCCACAGGCACATCTCTTTGTGATATCCACCTGTTGCTGAGGATCTGTGATTTTGTTTGAATGCTATACTTCAATAAAAGGTTACTTAAAAATATTATGTACGGTTTGGTCCTGTTTTCTTGGTTGAAAATATGCGTGCAGGGACCCCTGGGTAGCTTAGTTGGTTGAGCATCAGACTCTTGCTTGCGGCTCAGGTCATGATCTCAGGGTCGTGGGATTGAGCCCCGTGTTGAGTACCTGATGGTGTACGTTCAAAAAAGATGAGTTAAAAGCACTTAAGGGGCATCTGAGTGGCTCACTTGATTGGGCATCTGCCTTTGGCTCAGGTCATGATCTAGGGGTCCTGGGATAGAGCCCCAGGTTGGGCTTCCTGCTTAGTGGGGAGTCTGCTTCTCCCTCTGCCCCTTCCCCTGGTCATGCTCTCTCTCTCTCTCTCTTGCTCTCGCTCTCGCTCTCTCTTTCTCTCAAACAAATAAATAAATCTTTAAAAAAAAGCACCACCACCTGTTGTCACCGCTGTCACTCCCCTTGGAAACTCACATGCTCCTTCCAGGCATGCAGAACATTCTTCTTCTTAACCAGAAAAACAGATTTTCCTGCTTAAAATTTTGATGCAACTTTATTTTTTTTTCTATAGGTTTTATTTATTTATTTGATGGAGAGAGAGAGAGAAAGGGGATAGGAGGAACAGAACCAGGGGGAGCCGGAGAGGGAGAAGCAGGCTTCCCCCTGAGCAGGGAGCCCAATGCTGGACTCCATCCCAGCACCCAGGGATCGTGACCTGAGCCAAAGGCAGATGCTTAACGACTGAGCCACCCAGGCGCCCCTCCACCCCACCTCTGATTCAGGAATCAGGCACCAACTTCAAAACCATTAAGTAAGTCCCAGTGGGCTCACTTTTTCCGGAGGCCCACAGCCATAAACCGCTGCAACAAAGCTCTTCTCGGTTCCTAACTTCAGAGCTGTTTTCTTGTTTTGTCTGTAATCAGTCACTCCGGAAAACTATCACCTTCCGGCTCCTTCCTGGGTCTGATGTCCACCAGCTACCAATAAACTGCCAAATGCAAATGCGGGGTTTGCACATGGGGACTGTCCGGCAGAGCATTTCTGTGCTTGTACGGTCTGCCTAAAGCCCCAAGTCGTCTGGGTTCACTTGGGGAGCTAAGGTTGGGCGAGGGAGGGTGCCTCAAGGACCCCACCTGTTTCAGACCCTTTTGGGAACCAGACCCTGGGCCCTGTGTACGGTGTCTGGGTGGGAACGGCTCTCGGGGCCTTCACTTGGTGGGACACTGCCCACCCCCCCCAAAGAGGGACGTTGTGAGCTCTGACTACCCTGTGAGTGGTTGCCACCAAAGCAGCGTGTTCTCTTGCTTTTCAAAACCCAGGAAACAAGTCACTGTTTCCTAAATGAAAAGGAACAAAATTAGCCCTGGGAGAGGTCGTGGGAGATGTTTTCCAAGCATCTGAGAGCGCTTGGCAGAATAAAGCAGGAACACTTAGATGTAAAATCCTCCCCAGCAGGGCCCGTTTTGAAGTCAGTTCATTGTGCAGGAAAGAACACGAAAAGAAAGAAATGAAAGAGTTTGACTCTCGTGCCTTTATAAACCTTACAAAAATTCACATAGCTGTAAAGATGCGAAAGAGCCCATTTTGGGGGGCGGGGGGGCTTGTGCTGCTGCCGGGGGCGGGGGGATCGGTGGGCCGGAGGGACTGCCGCCCAAGGCAGATTCTCCTGAGAGCTTGGATAACAGTAGGAGCAAAACCTGACCCAGAATCCGGAGGAGGGGGGAACGAATTCTGACCTTGAATCTGGGTGTTTCGTCGGGGAACTGAACCATGAGGGAAGGGGCGGGATTTCATAGAGCAGATCCCGGGACAAAACCCCTTCAGGCAGCAGAGGCTCAAAGTTCCAGAGAGGACAACAGGGAGAGAGGCGTGTGCTCCCGGGACAACGGGTGGGGGGTGGGGGGTGGGGTCCTCAAGCAGCAGCATGATGGACTTGGCTCTTGGGGCGGAGTTAAAACTGAAATCGGGTATTTTTATCGCTGATTTTGTATCGTGGTTGATAAGTCTGAGAACTGAGAGGAACATAAATTTGCTACAAGGCTAGGGTTTTTTTGTTTGTTTGTTTGAAATTCAAAGAGACATTTTTATCAGCAACAGCACGTTTGACCAACCGTGGAATGCTGCAGACTTTTCTTTTTAAAGATTTTATTTATTTATTTGTCAGAGAGAGAGAGAGCACAAGCAGGCAGAGCAGCAGGCAGAGGCAGAGGGAGAAGCAGGGTCTCTGCTGACCAAGGAGCCCAATGCGGGACTTGATCCCAGGACCCTGGGATCATGACCTGAGCTGAAGGCAGCTGCTTAACCAACTGAGCCACCCAGGCGTCCCTGCTGCAGACTTTTCCACGACCTCCCCTCCGGTTCCCCCCAGGAGCTGCCAGGCAGGATACTTGGTCTTTGACTGTAGAATTCACTGAACCCTCTTCATGGACAGTGTAGGAGTCAGTGGGGGCGAGGCCGCAGGTAGGGAGAGTTTTGGGACCATGATTTCAGGCTGACACCCCATCTTTACAAAATGAAATGTTCAGCATCCTTTTCATGCCATAATTGGTAATCTCTGGGTCTGTTGAGCACCACTTACCCCTGTGTTTCCAGTCTCTCTCTCTCCTCTTTGCAGTAAATGCTAGTGAACTAATCTGTGTGCGAAGACAGTTTTTGGGGGCATGCAGAAACCCAACCAACATCTTTGCGAAAGATTGGTATTTTTAAAAGCTCTAATAAGCTCTTCTCATCGGCTAAATGAATGTTTTGACAGCGCCATGGTGATCGATGTGTTCTACAGCTTTTAGACAGAGCTGCTGAATTATAGAGCAACTTCACAGACCCCGAGATGAGAATGTTCTCCACAGAGTTGGCCTGTCCCCAGTGATGGTTCAGGAAAACCCATCGTCCCATTGGCCCTGGCCATCTCCTGTGGGAAGAAACCTCGTAGGGCAGAGGGGTCAGACAGGCCTTTGTTACCATGGAGCAGGAGGCAGAGGTTCGGGGTGTCAGGTCTTTGAGACTCCCTGAAGACCCCTGCCTGGCCCCTCCCTCTTGGTCCCATCTCCCTACGTGAGAATCTACACAGAATGGTGGAATGGGCCTCCCTAGGACCAGAAGACCAGTCGCTGCAGCAGCCTGCCACTGACGTTTTCTGGAACCTATGACCAGAAGGCCTGAGGCTTGGAGGCCAAGGAGCAAGACCAGCATTTCATCTTGATCAGCTGCAGGGTCAACTGGATGGTGGGGATAAGGCGATGTTTCCAATCTGGGCATACTGAGAAGGACAACAGGTCCACCTGGGGAACAGGTAGGGCCCCCCAGGGCTTCGGGGGCTGGGTATGTGACTGCCCAGAGCCATAAAGGGGGCTGTAGCAGACAGCTCTTTGGAAGGGTGTGGAAAAGCTGCTTCTTTCATCAACCTAATGCCTCGGACCCAGGCACGCTCTCAAGGGAGCCCATCCCTACAGAGAGGCCTTGTGTCCCCCTTACTCGACAATTACAAATCGATGATTTTAAATTTTACGGTCCAACCAGGTCACTTGTGAGAGTGATGGGGGGGCATTATGAATAATTACCTTGAGTCACAGGCGTACACGGAGATTGGCTCCAACCGGGTCGTCTGTCACCCTAATTAGAAGGGTGGGAAGAAGAGGGGAAGGAAGGTGAATGAGGCCCATGCATCTCCGTCCGTGCCCGACTTTGAGCCCCACACCTTCCAAGTGTCAATGGACGCTTTTCTGTTATGGAAGACAATCGCAGGCACCACGAAGTCCAAAGGTAACGAAGGACAGGGTATTTCCAGCTGTTGTTCCAGAAATGGCATTTAACCTAAGGAGAGCCCTGGCCCCAGTCAGGGCAGGTCATCTTTCCTAAGTCAAGGTTATAATCGCAGGCATGGGAACTTCTTCCACCTGACTGTTCTGACGTGTGCGCGCGTGCGGGCGGCACGTCTGGAAGCTACAGTCCCTGCTTCCTGCCGTCGGCATTGCCCCTGTCGCAGCACGCAAGGGAGCACAGGCTTCGACAGGCCAGGTACTCCCAGGGGGTTTAGAACAGGAAAGAAATAATTAGTACCTTCCAGTAAGTGCCCCTTCCCCGTCAACAACAGGAAGGCAGCGCTGGTGGTGCTGTCTTCCTACACGGAGTCCCAAGAGCTAGAGTGACATCCAGGGAAATGAGCCTCTAAGTGCAGCGATGAGGGAAGGAAAAGAGTCTAGAACGTCACTTGGCCACCTCTTCTTAGGGGTTATGGATGGATTGCAGGCTTCTGTTCTACCCTGGAATAAACAGTTTCCGTTTTTTGGTTTTGTTTTGTTTTTTAAGATTATTTACGTATTTATCGAGACAGAGAGAGAGAGAAATTGTGTGTGTGTGTGTGTGTGTGTGTGTGTGTGCGCGCGCGCGCGCAAGAGTGTGCAGGGCAGAGGGAGAGAGAGGGAATCTCAAGCAGACTACGCCGAGCACGGGGCCCGACACCCCGTGATCATGGCCTGAGCCAACATTAGGAGTCGGATGCTCCACCGACTGAGCCACGCAGACGCCCCAAATAGGTGCTGCTTTCAGGAGCTGAAACGACGAGGCTCACATCAGCACATTCACTGGAGGAGAAGCTGGCAAGGGAGCCCGTGCCCTGTGGGGGAGCAGACTGGGTGGTGGTCAGGGCCGACGGCTCTCGTGCAGGACATGAAGCAGACTTTCTTGTGTCCATCTGCAGAATGAAGGCATATTTGATGAAATCATTCATGCCGAGGGAGCGCAAAATCTACAAGGGCGAGTCCTGAACAACACTGGCCGGAGGAAGGGGGCCGGTCTGCCTGGTCCCGAGGGGCCCTCCCACTGTAGCGGTCCGTCCTTGTGCTGTGTGTGATCCCTGGATGACATCAGCCAACTGCACTCACACCTGCTGCGACCCTCGCTCCCGTGCAAAGGCAGGAGTATTAGACAAATTCCAGCCTATGCAGACATGTTCCGATCCCACGCCAGGGAAGAGGCCACTGCTTAGAAAAACAGGAACGGTTTCAGGAACGTGACCGTGGGGACTTTTCCCAGGCCGCCCTGACCCTCGGGCTCCATTTGCCCCTTACAGACAATATTTTCTTTTATTGCACCGAAAACGATTTTGGCTCACTTGTGACGCTGCCCCAGAGTTCATCAGCTGGAGATTAGAATGGACAAACACAGGGAGGAGGAAGTTTTCCTGGACTCCCTGAGGGTCCCCGGCCAGGTCTGAAAATGAAACAGACAAAGACACAGACAAAGAAACAGACACACTTATTTAGTAGAAGGTTTGTGGGACATGGAAGCTGTCACAAGAAGTGAAGACTTGAAGAAACAGTTAAATCTGAGTTGTTGTTTTTTAAAGATTTGATTTTTTTTTTAAAGATTTTATTTATTTATTTGACACAGAGAGAGAGATCAGATCACAAGTAGGCAGAGAGGCAGGCAGAGAGAGAGGAGGAAGCAGGCTCCCCGCTGAGCAGGGAGCCCGATGCGGGCCTCGATCCCAGGACCCTGAGATCATGACCTGAGCCGAAGGCAGAGGCTTTAACCCACTGAGCCACCCAGGCGCCCTAAAGATTTGATTTTTAAGACATCTCTGCCCCCAACGTGGGGCTTGAACTCAAGACGCTGAGATCAAGAGTTGCATACTCCACCGACTGAGCAAGCTGGGCACCCCAAACCTGAGTGGTTTTGTGCGGGGTTTGATGCTGAGTGGACAGTCGTGGAGGAATGTGATAGGTCAAAGAATCTGGGGTAAGGGGAGGTAAACTGGGGTAAATCCAGCAAGGCTCGTTGGTTGGGATTCCTCCTGGCATCCCCCTGTCATCAGGGTGAGGATGCTCCTTGGCGCTGGGTGTAGGGACGACACCTCTCACGGCAGGATTTTATGACCTGTGTCAGGGGAGAAGCAGGGGAAGGTCAGAATGGGCTTCCTGTGTCTGCTGTTTTCTCAAATCCTTTCAGTGTGCACTACTTAACATGCCAAGGTATTATAATTGGGGGTAGTATGTCCCGAACCCCATCCTGAGCCCGTTTTTAAAAGTGTGAATGTGAAGGACCCATCAAAGCTGTGCCCCTAGGCATGGCCTGATTGATTGATCTCCTGGCTTTGCCTCCTGCATCCGAGCTCAGCTGGGGTCTAACTGGATCACGTCGCGATGCCGTTTCCGACGGACCAGGACACAGGTGCATGACTTCCAAGCGTGTATCCTTGATCTACTCCCCACCATACTCTGAGGCTGCCCCAAGGGTTTTGAACCTTCTCTCCACACTCTGATTGTACTCAGATTTCCAGATTGTAGGTATCCCCTTTCCAATGTAGACACATAAACCCCGCTGGGGCTCAGAGGTGTGATTTCCATTCAACTAATTGCGTGCTCCTGCAGGAGACTTTGGTTTGGAACCGACTTACACGGAGACAGGGGACAGGGCACCGTTTTGTTGGCATGGATCGTTGGCAGAGCCAGCCAGGTTCGGGAGGCAGGAGCCAAGGCGGCAACATCCTGACTTGGCAGCATCCTGATCCCGGGGAGGTGACGCCGGGAGCTGGTTCTTCACTGTGACTCGGGGAGTCGGTTGTTCCTGGAAGCCTGCCTAGGGCCTGCATCTCTGGCCGTCTCAACAGTTCTGTGAGCTCTCGGCCCCTTCAGAAGTCCCTTCGGCTTGAGCCAGCTGTAGCGGATTCTGTTGCCTGCAACCAGGAGCCCCCGGCTGACACAGATGGAGCAAGGACAGCACATGGCGGGGAAAAGGATGTTCAGCATGCGGTACAAGAGTCAAGAAAGAGATAGAGGAGAAGGAGATGGACAAATATTTTGAACAATGGTCAGACCCTGTGCATTATCTCCAACCCTTACACCAACTCTGTTAGGCATTACTGTTCCCCTTTTCCAGATGGGCACGAAGTCTCAGAACGGTTAAGGGACCTGCCCAAGGCCCCACAGCCTTCGACTGTGACTCAGGAATTTGAACCCAGATCCTTTTGCTCAAAACCCAGGGCCGCTCCACTCTGTTAGTCTGCCCAGGCCAGCACTGCGTGCGGAAGGGAGTAGGAGCTCCCGTTGTTTCCTCCTCTTGACTTCCCCTTCTCCCACCCCCTCTGAGGCACGCTACAGTTCATGTATGAGCGGGCCTCCATCAGTCAGGGGCAGAGCATCCTTCAGAAAAAGCACCGCAAAGGGTCCACCACTGAGGTGGTGGGGGGATGGGGGGTGGGGT
>LNAC01000251.1:2026263-2042620 GCA_002007465.1 Ailurus styani
GCCGCTCCGCCCGCGCGCCCTGGGCTCCCCGGGTCTGGGCACTGGCTGGTTTGTAAGCACCGATTGTCATGCAATAGAGGCTTCCCTGGTCCGGGATGCCCCCTGGCCGGTGTTCACTCCGGATCCCACGGAGGACGCTTCTCCGGACCTGAGCCTCCGCAGCTGGGCTCTGGCAGGAGTTCAGAAGCTCGTGAATTAGCAGGTGCCCCAGCGTAGTCACTCTGGGTTCTTCCGGGCAGTGGCATCCTGAATGGGTGTTAGAGTGTCTCCCCGAGCCCCCGCATCCCTTTTTGTACCCCGTAACCAGCCTCCCCGTCTCCGGGAGATGCTCTCAAGTTAATTTGCCCAATTTCAGAATCGTGCACCCGCCTCGTCAGGTTTGCAGGACGACCGAGAACGTGGTCCCGGCGCATCAGGACCTGCCAGTCCCAGAATCAGTATTAATGCCGGCCTCCAGCGGAGTGAGGTGGAGGACTTCGGAGTCTGGCTCCGAGTGTCATGATTTCACAGTTGGAAGTCCTTGGAGATTATCTTACCCCAAACCTCATTTTACAGAGGCGAAGCCGAGTCCGAGGGAAGTCAAATGACTGGTTCGAGGTCACCGGGAGTAGTTCGGTAACAGCTTTGGGGCTGCCGGTGTTGTCCAACATCACCTGTTCTTGCGCAGAGATATGCTAAACAAACACACCAGAGAGAGCTCCAGACCTGGTTAAATGTAATGATAGAGATAAGAATCTTCCGAACTAAAGTCTGTCTCCATAATTTTTTTTGTATTGCAGCTAGACTTGAGGCTCCTTGAGGATACTCTGTTTTGTACGTTGGAATAGTCTCTGACCATATTCAGCATGAAGTAACATTCTTTTTTTTTTTTTTTTTTTAAAGATTTTATTTATTCATTTGACACAGAGAGAGAGATTACAAGTAGGCAGAGAGGCAGGCAGAGAGAGAGGAGAGAGGAGGAAGCAGGCTCCCTGCTGAGCAGAGAGCCCGATGNAAGCAGGCTCCCTGCTGAGCAGAGAGCCCGATGTGGGCCTCGATCCCAGGACCCTGGGATCATGACCTGAGCCGAAGGCAGCGGCTTTAACCCACTGAGCCACCCAGGCGCCCATGAAGTAACATTCTTAATGATTATTCTCAGCAGGACAGGTAGGCTCTTTGGATTTATTTTTCTCACTCGCTTTTAAATAGGGAAGTAAAGTCACACAGAGGACTCCCAAAAAAGTGTATTTTTCGGAAAAATACATGTAGGCTGGCACGAGAGTGGAACTAGGTACCTTGCAGGGGGAGTCCTTAATCTGGGAAGTAGGCTCCAGCGTTTAATGGATTATTGACAGATATCACAGGGATTTGAGGCTGGACGTTCCACCCAGCCAGAGTGCTTGGTGTGGCTGCCGTTTGAAGACAGGTCTCTGAAATTGGAGTCTATGCAGTTAGAAAACAGGGATTGACAAGTTTACTTTGAAGCTAGCTTTTGAGGAGTATTCCATAATTTGAGATACTGTAGTATTTTTTTCTTGTTTTTATTTTTGTGTGTCACCAGACTTAACATCTTGAAGTGCCATCATTTTTATTTGGCTTCTTGTAGAAGTTGTGGCAGAGAAAATGATTCGAGAACTAATAATTGGGTCATAACATTTCAGTGCTGGAAAGAACTGGGATCCTGTACCCAGCCCAGTCCCTGGAGAGGCCCGGGAGGGGGGCGGGGGGCAGAGCAGAGCTGTTTCCCTCGTGACACTTGGACTTCCTTCACCTTTTCCTACTGTCTTATTACCTTCTCATTCCTTGTATAGTCCAGGTGTCATTTTCGGGTTTTTGTGTGTAGAGAATTATGTGACCTTTGAGGTCCCTTTCTACAGTTAGACTGTGGTATGATGAGTAAATGCAGACTTAATTTTTTCCAGACTTGGGTGCCTGGGTGGCTCCAGTGGTTAAGCATCTGCCTTTGGCTCAGGTCATGATCTGGGGTCCTGGGATGGAGTCCCGTATCGGGCTCCCTGCTCCTTGGGGCGTCTGCTTCTCCCTCTGCCTCCCTCCCTCTCTCTCTCTCTCTCTCCCTCCCTCCCTCCCTCTCCCCCCCTCTGTTTCTCATGAATAAATAAATGAAATCTTAAAAAAAAGAATTTTTTTCCAGACTTAATCATGGCGTTTTAAAATCATATATCTTGGTGTTTTGCAGGTGTGAGAGGATTGCTATTGTGTTACAATCATGGTGCAGAAATACCAGTCACCAGTGAGGGTGTATAAACACCCCTTTGAATTAATTATGGCTGTAAGTACTTGACATTTTAATTTACTCTTTGGCTTTTTTTTTATTTAAAGTATTCAGATTCGATGATCTGTAAACAGGTGTTAATTTGTTTCCATTGCTCCACTGTTACTTACTCTGTTTTTATGCTTATGATCTGGATCTAGAGTTCATGAAATGTTTTTAAACCGTAAATCTCTAAAAATGAAAACCCGAAATCCCGCGTGTTTGTTTTTTTTTAAATGCACCTCCAGTTAATATGTGAATTTGAGTTAATTCTCTTTTTGAAAACGCAGAAGTGGGTTTCTGACTAAATACTTCTTCTGAATTTTGCTCTTTTGTTTGTTTGTTGAGGTAGAAAAGGGATGCGGAGAATGGTTTTTTTAATCTCTGCTGCTCCTTCAGAAGTGTGATCTGGTTGTTCGGGAATTCACTTACGTAGCAGTGAGCACTACGGGATGGGGTTTAATTTAGATTATTCTAACGACTCTGCTGAATGAGTTTTTCCCCCTGACATCAAGTTCATGAGGCATGGTAGAATTCCACGAACAGGTTAACTCAGGTCTTAATTTTCTTTATCTGAAGAGTGTGGTTGAAAATAAGCATTTCACTAGATGTAAAACCAATCTTTCCCAATCACTTTTATAGAATATTCTTGGGTATTCCTTCTCCTTTCTTTTCTGTATTACTGTTAAGGTGTAATATAACGTATGTACAGGAAATGATTTTGTCATGAACGTAATGATGAAAATGCCAAACTGGACCAAGATCAAGATCCAGAACGTACCAGCCCAGCCAGAAATCCCACTTGCTCCCTCCCTCCCACCTCAGACTTAGCTGCTGCTCTGACTTGGAACACCATTGATGAGTGTTGGCTGTTTCTGTTCTATATATAACTAGAAACTCGGGTGTTTTTGCATCTGGCTGCTTCTGGGCAATCTTGTTTGTGGCTTTATCCAGAGCCATATAGTTTTGAAAAATAACCCCCCAAATGCAAGTCCTCTCAAGGAAACAATTTAGATTTAGGGAATTTTTAAAAATTGAGACAATTTACATACAGTGAAATGGTCATGTTAAGTGTACAGTTTGATCAGTTTTGATGAAAGAGTGACCCACACCTCTGTCAGGATGCGGAACCTCTCCATCCAGTACCTCAGAAAGTTCCCTTGTGTCTCTTTTCGGTCAGTGTGAGGTTTTGGGGGGTTTTTCTTTTGGCATGGGGGTGGTGTTTTCGTTCTGTATTTCCTTTTTTTTTTTTTTTTAAGATTTTATTTTTAAGTGATCTCTACTCCCCGTGTGGAGGCTTGATCTCACAACCCCGAGATCAAGAATCACGTGTTTGACCCATGGAACCAGCCAGGCACCCCCATGTTTCCTTTAAATACTAGGACTGTCCAGTATTTTATGTTAATAGTTTTTTTTTTAAAAAGATTTTATTTATTTATTTGACAGAGAGAGAGAAATCACAAGTAGGCAGAGAGGCAGGCAGAGAGAGAGGAGGAAGCAGGCTCCCTGCTGAGCAGAGAGCCCGATGCAGGACTCGATTCCAGGACCCTGAGATCGTGACCTGAGCCGAAGGCAGAGGCTTTAACCCACTGAGCCACCCAGGCGCCCCTTTATGTTAAGGGTTTATCAGAAAGGCTTGTTTCCTGTTTGCATGTTATACGTGCTGCTTTGGCTTTGGGTCGTCTGCCACGAAGACCCACTCCAGAGAGCTTGAGAAAGGGTATTGTTCGTGGGAACACATGTGGTGTGATGTGATGTGAGTCGCACAGAAATGCAGGAATGCGAACTGGCTGGGCTGAGCTCCAGGAACCTGGCCTTGGAAGGTGGTTCCTGGCAGCTCTAGGGAACCTCTGCCGCAGTTGTCCCCAGAACTTCACCCTGTGGGACTGGCCTTGCTCCGGAGCAGGGAGCCTCTCCTCCCTTTGTGCCACTCTCCTGGGTTTCCCTCCCCTGTGGCTTCAGCCCTTGGGCTGTTTGAGCTATTCAGAGCCCCTCCAGCCCTAGTTCAGCTTTGTGGCATTTCTTGTTCATTCTTTCAGTTTCTAAGTGACCGAGTCTTGTCATGTTTCCCAGTTCAGATTCTAGGGAGACTTGATCTGGGCATCTCTCCCCTGGAGTGGGGCTGTAGGTTATTGGCCAGCCTGTGGATTATTTGCCTGGGGTTGGTGGCCTAACCCTTTTCAGTTGGCAGTAGCTGGTGGAGTTGGGGGGAGAGGTGTGAGGAGCAGTGGAGCCCAGCGGCCCCCCTGAGGCTCCAAACTGCTCCAGGGGCTGGGCCAGGCCAGGTCCGCAAGGGGGCACAGGAGCCAGGAGTGGTGCATTCTGTATTATAAAACTTTAAGTAGATCTTAAAAGCTTAGTGCAACCCTGATTGTGGGAGGCAAAGGTGTTTTTTTTTGTGGGGTTTTTTTTTTTTTGGTCTCTTCTGCAGACACTAGATGAATAAAGAGGAATTTTGACTGTCTAATGATCAACTTCCTTATTTTCCTCACTTGACAACTTTCAAAATGGTGATATTTTTCCTCCTGTGGATTTACAGGAGAATTTGAAATTCAAGTTCTGAACCATTCCCTCCCCCCCCAGGCTTTTATTTTTTTTTTATTTTATTTTTTTTAAAGATTTTATTTGTTTATTTGACACAGAGAGAGAGATCACAAGTAGGCAGAGAGGCAGGCAGAGAGACAGGGAGAGGAGGAAGCAGGCTCCCTGCTGAGCAGAGAGCCCGACGTGGGCCTCGATCCCAGGACCCTGGGATCATGACCTGAGCCGAAAGCAGAGGCTTTAACCCACTGAGCCCCCCAGGCGCCCCCCCCCCCCAGGCTTTTAAAATTAACTCATTTTTAAATTGTTTTTGTTTTGTGGCAAGTAGTCATTTTGTTTTGGGTTGTGGAAGATATTTTATAATCTGAAAATGAAATATATTCTCCTTGTAGAATTAGATAGGAGCTAGAATGTTTCAAGTCCTTAGTGATTTTTGTGTGGTGTCATTGGCCACTTTTCAGACTGAGATTGTACATCATAAAGCTCTTTTTCTCTACCTTGCTTTATTATTTCTTTCATTGAGGAGAAACAGTAGTATAATACACTTAGTCTGGAAATAGTTCTTCAGAGTGAGGAGAGACAGAGTTAAAGCAGGAACAGAACTATAGCTTTAAGGGATTTTTTTTAAGGTTTTATTTTTAAGTAAGCTCCACACCCAGTGTGGGGTTCGAACCTTCAACCCAGAGACCAAGAGTCCCATGCCCTACAGACTGAGCCAGCCAGACGCCCCTCCAGGGGAAGGGTTTTGAGAAGCATCGTAGCAAGGGTTGGGTAGTGGCGGGAGGGCTGGGCAGGTGGTCCATCTGGGGAATCAATTTGAGGCTCCAAGTCTTGCTTCACGGGGGTCCCTGGTCGGGGGAGGAGGCTGTTGAGGGATATGCCGGTCAGCCGACACACGGCCATGTCTGTCAGCCAGGAGCGTGACTGAGTTCAGGATTGCCCAAAAATGGCTTAGGTGGAAATTGCCTAGTGCAAGTAGCGATAGGTGGGCATCGTATTTGTTCATTGCGTTTGATTGATGTAATGAAAATTTATTATTTGTTTTGGGATCAGTATACCTGTAGCATGAAGAAATCATATTGACGTTCTCATTGACTCCTTTGAATGAGATGGCAAGTAAGCAAGATGGAGGTGGAGTTTTCCAGCGGGCCCGTGTGGCATTTTGAGGGCTGGCTTTGGGAGACTTTTGCCCAGAGCTTCAGTGAGTGGAGAAATGGCCTGAGAGCCCCTGTCTCGCACTGGAGGATGAGGAGCCCGGGGTGCACTTAGTGGCAGAGATCTGCGTCCCGCGTCAGCCGTTCGGGCACCCTGCAGGGGCTTCTGAAGGCCCTCGTTCCCCCGCGTGCCTCGGACTTGTCCAGTGTCTGCCTGGGCTGTCGGAAGGTGTATCGAATCCCTGAAGGACACGTAAAAGATTTGGGGTCTCACCCGGGCAGAGCAGGGGACCCCACAAAGCAGGAGCTTGGCATGGCAGGGAGGACTCTGATGTGCTTGCAGGAGAATTTCATGTTCACATTTCTGGGGGAAAACACAGTTTTAAAACGAAACATTTTCGGTTGCCTGGGTGGTCAGTTAAGCATCTGCCTTTGGCTCAGGTCATGATCCCGAGTCCTGCATCAGGTCCCCTGCTTGTCAGGAAGCCTGCTTCTCCCTCTCCCTCTGCCTACTACTCTGCCTACTTGTGCTTTCTAGCTCTCTGTCAAATAAATAAATAAAATCTTAAAAAAAAAAAAAATTCAAGCACAGCTTTCCCCGTCCTGATGTCACAGGCCTCTTACTGCCAACCCCAGGAGGGGCGAAGGAGCTGGGAACGGGTGGCCGGGAGAGGGCCCCTTACCTCCCGGTGCGGGGAGAAGGCCTGCCCGCTGTCCTCATTGGCCCAGGGGGCTCGGCACCAGCACAAGTGGGGAGAGGACTGGCCCCTCCTCCCTTTTGGCCCCAGGACAGCTGTCTTTTTGACCCNCCCCCCCCCCCCGCCCACCGTGCACCCCGGAAGCACCGCCTTCTTCCAGGATCCCCCCTCCCCTGCCATCTGCGGCCCAGCAGACAGACACAGCTGCTGATTGTGTCCTCGGGTCCCGCGCGTCTGTCCCTCTTTCTCCTGCTTGTTCCATCTTGTACGCCTTCAGGTCACCCCGCGTTCTGCTGCCAGACGCTGTGTCCACTTGGCAGTGCCGAGTGAGTGACCTCTTGCCGTCTGTCTCGCTGGCTCTAAGCCCGTGCTCTTCCTCGAGGCCCTTCCTGTGCTCCCTTCTCTGTTTAACCTTCCATCACAAACGTGAGTTTTTAAATCTATCCTGTGCCGTTCTGGTTGCCACACAGTGTTTTTCCCGCCCTTGCACCCTTCTGACACTTCCTCCCTCGCCTTAGCTGCTTGCTTCGACCTCCCCCCCTTCTTTCTTTGAATCTCGGTCCTGCCAACCTCGCCTGCTTCCCTGGGCCTCTGAGGGGCCGCTCGCGTCTCCCCCTTTCTCCCGACTTTTTGTCAGGGTCGTCAGGGTTAGCTGCTTCCCCTGCTCACTGGAGTTTCTTTTATTCTCAGGGCTCCATACAGCTGTTTCCTGTGTTCCTCAGGGGCAGTGACTTTGCGGATTGTTTCCCGTTTCTCAGGTCTCGGTGCTAAGCATGTAGTAGGCCCTGGATTGCACTCGGTCGGCTGACGTCTGTGTGCAGGAACCTTGAGTGTGAGGACTTGGGAAGTGGGTTTGATGGAAACTCAGATCGAAAATGTAACTCTGTGATCTGTTTTCAGACAAGAGATTGATGTTTTCTCCGTGGAAAGAAGTAACGCACTAAGATCCTCAGTTAATCAGTACTTTCCTCAGGANTTTTTTTTTTTTTTTTTTTTGTACGTCTTCCTAAATTACACAAAGTTGACAGGCACCTTACTGGTAGTTTAAGCGATGTACTTTTATAGACTGAACAGACAGAAAAGCTGTCTGCCAGCATCCAGTTGTTGACTAAATGGCCCACCAACACTCACCGCTTTTGCTCTTCTCTCTTATTTTTGTTTGTTTCATTCTTTGTCTTTTTTTAGCCCCTCTTCCCTTTCCCCAGGTGTCTCCTGGCTTCCCCCTAAGACCAGATGATGAAGGCAAGAGGGTGGGATTTGCTGTGCGTGGGGTGCACATCTCGTCCCTGCCACAAGCCCGCTGGGTGACCCGGTGACTAGGCCAGTTACCTAGTGCGAGGCTGTGGTGTGGAGGGATTAGCGGGCAGGTAGGAGGGTAGGGAGGACAGGGGCTAGCCATACCCAGGCCCTCCCCTCTTCCTTATTTACATCCAGCCCTTTACCTACTTCCAAATACGAGGTGAAACAAATCAGTAAGTAAATGACTTCTCTGAATGTGTGTTTCTTTTATTTTTAAGATTTCTTGTACACTAAACAGGCATTCGTACTTATATTTAGGCTTTATTCCGTCCATTCACATTTCCTGTATGGAAACAGCAGGGGACACCTGTGGGGACCCCAGAGAGACCTGTATGCGTGACTGCAGCGTGAGAAGAGCCCCACGTTGCGTTGAACCGAGGCTGGTCTTTCTGGGGTGAGAGCGAGGTGTGCGGACATCGAGAAGTAGAGTGCTTCCTGAGGAGGCGGCCTGGCACGCAAGCCCCCCCCCCCAGATTGTTGCTCAGGTTGGTTGGGGCAGCGGAGCCCAAGTCCTGCTGGAACCCGGACCTGCTGTGTCCTTGCTCGCTCCTCCTGGCAGCTGCCCGCCTCCTGAAGCCCCGTCCGTCCTCCGGAAGAAATTTTGAGCCACTGTCCCACTTTCACTGCTTTTCCCTCTTACCTGAGCCTCACGCACGTTGGGTTTTGAGCAGCATTTTAGATTTAAGTGTTGTCCTCCCGTCTCTCATTGTTCTTCTTGAAGCACATCTTCTTGCTCTCATCCTAGATTTCGCCCCTGGGCCTTTCCGCATCCCCGACTCTCGTTTCCTAGTTTCTCAGGGTGATATTGAAACACATCCTGTCATTGATCGGGGTGGTATTGTCTCTTCAGGCAGCCTGATAGGCTGTAGGATTTGTTTTTACTCAGAGGTGAGTAAGCAGTGTTCATGTATTTTGGGTAGCTGACTTTCAACAATTTATTCAAGTCTAGGAATGGATGGAAATGATCCAGTTTCTCTGATGCTGTATTAAGGTCAGTTTTCAGCGGGGGGACGTTGTAGTCTTCTCATTTATGGGGTGTTCGAGTGCCATAGCGTGAGCCCTGTTGCACTTCATACAAGTTGGGGGTCATTAGTCAGGCTTGCTTAGTTTTAGAAATGGACAATTATAGTACACTTTCATGACATGCTACTTTGTATAGAACTAGGCATTTTCCCTTCTCTTACACCCACTTGCCAACACATTATGCATTCCGGATTATTTTTAATGTGCTAGGGTGAAGACAGCTGTGGTTCAGTAGGAAATATCCAAAGGAGAGAGAAAGCAGGATCTGACTCACCCCCTTGCCTCTTTGATTTACCTGTTTTTGTGAAAACACAAAATACCAGACAAAAACCCCGAAACCTTGTATTATGGACATTTTCAAGCATATGCGAGTAGAGAGGATGGAGTGTCCAGTCAGTGCCCAGGCCCATCACCTGGTTCCAGCAGGAGTAGTGCTTTGCCACTACTATTGTATCATCTGTCTGCCCCCCCCCCTTTTTTCTTTTCCTGGTGTATTTCGAGTGGATTTCAGGCATCTTGCAAACTCATCCCTAAGTCCTTCAGCCTGTGTCTCTAACCAGTAAGGACCTTTTCCTTTTGTAAACACAATTGCCATATCCTCATCACATTTAACAAAAACACTGTGTTCAGACTCTTCTCAACTGTCTAGAATGATGTCTTTTCAGAAGTTGTTTGGTTCCTGCTCCAGATCAGCCATCGCTCTTGGTTTTTGTGTCTTCAGTCTCCACGCTTCTCCCACATTCTCCCTCCCCTTTGTTTCCTTTCATGCCCTCACTTTGTTAGAGAAACTGGGTCATCATCCAGACCCGTCCCCCTGACCTTTGGCTGACTTAACTGTTCACAGTAGCACATAGGAGCAGATGCAGCCTCGAATCAGTTCAGCGACTCGTGGCAGCTCTGGTTGAAATGCGTGATGGAGGAGATCGGCCTTATTTATTTACTGGCGAAAACCTGCTGCTCCTCTTTGGCCCCAGTGACCCTCTTCAAGAATGTTGAATTGCAAATGAGATGCAAAATATCCTTTCCCAAATTAAACTGGGTCTGTCTGTAGTTACTTTTTAACCCACTTCATTGGTCCTAATGTTTCACACGGAAAGCAGTTGGAAGGAGTTCATCTCCCGACAGGTCTGATGGAGAGTGTTCGTGTGCAGCCCGAGCGGCAGGCCCTGGTAGAGGCCCGGCTGGGGGCCGGTGAGGTGGGGGGCAGTGGTCCCAGGGGTCGGCTAGCCGTGCTTCTTCCATGGGGGTCCTGGGTAGGGATAGCAGGAGTTGTTGCAGACGTGGCCACAGAAAAGTTGACTGAAGAGAGGCCTTGTGTTTGCTTGGTGTCGTAACTGATTCTTCTTTCTTGATTTTAACCCGTACAAGAGGGAAACAGTTTTGTGTATTTCTCAGGGAGTGATTTTACATGTTGAAACTGAGATCATGTACTGCATTTAAGTTCTTTTGCAAGGTCCAATTTGAACTAGACTCTTTTTTTTTTTTAATGAGAAGTGTATGTGTATGTCACTCTCACTCTCTGTAAGGTAACCGCTCTGTGTGTCTTGATGCTGAATCCCTTTTCCATTCAGAAATCTTGCCATCTGTTTCATGGCTCTCCTGCATGTTTTCACACTGGAGTAGTCAGAGCTCACTTTGAGTTATTGATAAGCATGCAGTGTGTCAGTATCTTGCATATCTGATCAGAGGGACTCTTCGGCCCGCCCCTCTGACCGATCTTGCCTCTCTTCCCACGTCCGTGCCTTTCTGGGGGCAGACGGTCTCCTCCTCTAATGATACTTGTTTTGCTATTTAGGGACTACCGGTTGTATATTTTGTGGTTTTGGCCCTCATAAACATCACGGTGTTTTAACTGGTAGCTCATGCTATTTTGGAACTATCCAGTTCTCTCTCACCGGACAGCTCTTCCTGGGCAGCCTCAGTTAAACCCATGGCTTCAACTGTTACTTTATAAACAGAAGCTTTCAAAGTTTATCTTCAGCCTAGACTCCCACTCAGGAGCTTCCAGATTCCCGGCCAGCTGCCTGCTAGGACATCTCCATTTGACTATACAAATTTAGTGCCTCTGAAACAGAATCCACTCCCTCCTCCTGCCTGCACAAAGAACACAGCTTAACGGAAAACAAATACACAAAAAACAAACCAAAAAAACCCCAGTAAAATGCCACTCGGAAGCTCTGCCTTTTCCTGTGATCTGCTGCTTCTGATAGCGCCACTGCCACGTGGCCTGCTCTGCCCTCGGACCAGAAACCTCGGTGTCCCTGGCTGCCTTCCCTGCTCACCCCTCAGGCTCAGTGATGACCAGACCCGCCCCTGTTCAGAATGTCTCCTGAACTGTTTGTCTTTCTTTTTCTCCCTCCCTCCCTTTATTTTTTTTAAGTTTTCTTTATTTTAGTCATCTTCATACCCACCGTGGGGCTTGAACTCACGACCCCGAGGTCAGGAGTCATGTACATGCTCCTCTGACCCAGCCAGCCACCCCACCCAAACTGTTTCTGAATCTGCCCGTCTGCGCTCGTGTTGGCTCCTGTCCGATGACAGTTCCTGGCGTCCTGTTCCGGGCCTCTGGACTCACACTCCGGACCCCATTTCACTCACCTACTCTTTCTCTGGGCTGTGGCCAGGGGTTCTCCTTGTAAATCTGAACATGCTCCGTGTTGGAGTTCTTCAGTGTCTGCCCCGCCCCTTCAAGAGTGAGGCTCCAGTTGGTACCCAGCTTGGTGCCCGGGGCCCTTCCCCATCTCCCCCTGCCTCTCTCTCCGGTCTCCTCTCCCTGCACGAGCCCCCCACGTCTGCTGTGCCTCCACTGATGTCGGACCAGACGGAGTTTGGCCAGCCTGCTGCTATGCTCCACGGCCTCGGTGCCTTTCTGCAGACTGCCGGGCCACCTCCCTCCGTCTTTCCCACCTGGCGGGCTCTAGCTGGTCGGACTCACTTCTCCCCGGTGGGATTCCCTCTCCGTGCTCTCATGGCCCGCTGTCACCTTGCTGGCCTCCCCGCGTTCAGCTTGTAACCCGAGCATATAGTAAGCTCGCGGAAATAGATTTGTCTGAAGAATAAGTCAGTCTTGGAACCTGTGCTCGTGTTCCTGTGATTCTTCTACTTCTGGTAATGAAAATTTTGACAAAAGGTCACAATGGATCATATTCTTTTGGTCGGAGATATTTACTGCTTATACGTGAATCATGTTTTGTGGGTAAAACAGCGTCCATATTCAGTGAAGTTCACAATCGCTATAGTTGACTAAAAAATGTGTCCTGGTTTATGTATCATTTAGTGTTTTGAGTGACTTTTCTCCCATAGTGATGAATACCAAGTATAAAAGAATTTCATTTCTCTGATTCTCCTATAGAATGTAAAATTCATTTAAAAATTGTTGACTCTAGTAAATATATGATAGTTTTTGGGTGGTTTTTTTTTGAGATTTCTTCAGGTTAAAACCTGAAAGGTAGGGACGCCTGGGTGGCTCAGTTGGTTAAGCAGCTGCCTTCAGCTCAGGTCATGATCCCAGCGTCCTGGGATCGAGTCTTGCATTGGGCTCCTTGCTCGGTGGGGAGCCTGCTTCTCTTTCTGCCTCTGCCTGCTGGTGCTCTGTCACTCTCTCTCTCTGACAAATAAATAAATAAAATCTTAAAAAAAACACAAACAACCTGAAAGGTTGATTATTATATGACTCTCTTTTCCTTAATGAATAAGTTATCCTGTAATATTAGGTAGTCCTGATCGTAAATGTGTGTGTTTCACTTCTTTTTTCTAGCTTAATCCGTGTGTGTCTTAAAAACCAAGTCCAGATGTAAAAGCTGTAAGGTACAGATTTTAAGAAGTAAATTAGTTTAAGAAATCGTTGGTTGTATCGCAGGATTTGTGCTATTAATATTTAGACCCCCTCCCCAAACACCTGTTATCCTCATTTTACTTTTAACACCAAGTTGGTTTAGAATGCAAATTCTGGCAATTCTAAGTTCTGATTCTCTACCGAATCAGGATTTTCTGAGAGTGGGCTTAGCGGTGTGGCTGATTCTAATACCTCCTCAGGCTCGAGAACCACTGGTGTAGCTCTCCTTAATTAGAACTTACAGGAAATGGAATAGGAGGAAGGGAAGTTGGTTTCAGTTAAAACTTTTAAGTTTTTGGAAAGGACTGCGTTCTTTAACAGGCTGTGTCATAGAGACTCTTGTTACATTTGGTTTTCTTCTGAAGGATTTGACATGCCAAGAGGGAGGCTATTGATTTGCTTTATGTGCTGCTCCCGGCCGTTCTTGAGTTTTATTTCGTGATACCAGAGTTACAAGCATGTGTTTCTTTGAACTTGTCTTGATTTAATTATTTGTATGACTTTGTTTGCTAATTTTCAGGTAGAGCAGGTTCGTAGTATATTGTATTGTGGTAAAGAGACAGTAATATAAAATATACCATTATAACCATTTCCAGGTGTACAGTTCAGCCGTGTGTGTTCACGATGTTGTGCAACCGTCACTGCCATTCACGCACAGACCTTTTTCATCTTCCCGCACAGAAACTTTGTACCCATTAAACACCAGCTCCCCAGCCCCCCGCCCCTGGCAGACACCCTGCCCCTTTTGCTACTTTCTGTTTCTGAATAGAACTATGACTGTTCCTTATGTGAGTGGAGTCCTACAGCATTTGTCCTTTTGTGATTTGCTTTTTACTCAACGTCATGTCTTCACAGGTCATCCATGTTGTAGCAGGTGTCAGAATTTCTTTCCTTTTTAAGGCCGAATAACCTATTTTATATATATACCACATTTTGTTTTTCTTTTCATCCATCAGTGGACACTTGGGTTGCTTCTACTTTTCGGCTATTGTGTTTACTCTACACTTTTAAGATCTAGTTTTTGACTATAATATCAAGCAAAAAAAATGCATCTCTCTAGGTTTTTTTTTTTTTTCCTTTATATTAATAGAGTCTAGATCCAAAAGACAACTTCCTTGAAGAATTCTACCCCTGAATTTGGTTCCATCTATTCAAAGTATAGCTGTAATTTACATCTCATGGCTGCTGTTGCTGTTGGATTCTGAAGAAAGAACAGCATCTAACAGCAGGGGGTGAGCCACTGAAGTGCAACGGTGGGCTCCTACCGTAGGGGGCGAGGAGCCGCAGGCAGAATAGGGAAGCAGGCACTGGAAGGCCTAGGAGGTGCGACTTGTGTAACAGGCCTCTAATAAATAGTGCACGACAGATATGTTCCTGACGGATTGGTTCAGCTCCTGCTTTCAGTCTACTGATGATGGCGTTTTTATTCTGGTTCATGAAACCGGATAATATTTCCATAGCTCATTATATTCTTTTATGTGGGCAAACACATGGCATCTTTCAAAGCTGACAGCTGCGATTCTCTGGAACACCAGATGCTTTTCTGAAGTCCATGGGTTTATTTTTTACACTCTGGAAAGTAAAACAGTACTCTGCCAAATCCAACTTGATTTGAATAGGAATATGCAAAACTGCTATTTTTGTTGCCACCTATATACTCTGTTTGCTGTTTATTAGACAGAACAATCTATGGATTAGGAATGGTTTTGGTAAATCGTGGTGTGTTTTTGGATGCCATTGGATCTTGCATGGATCAGGCATGTGATTACACATGAAAACCTGAGAGAAGAGAAACCTTTCATAACACTCCAGACACTCTTATTTTCCTGGGGCTGAAGTAATTGTGGCATGTGAAACACTTGACCTTCAAGATTTATTTACAGAGGTATCTGAAGTATAAAGATCTACTTAAAAGGTGTGTCCACCTCTGTTTTTCCTAACCATAGTTGACCCTTGAACACAGGGGTTAGGGGCTCAGAACCCTCTACCCCCCATGCAGTTAAAAATCTGCATCTAACTTTTTTTTTTTTAAAGATTTTATTTATAGGTTTGACAGAGAGAGAGCACAGATAAGCAGAGCGGCAGGCAGACGGAGGGGGAGGAGCAGGCTCCCCGCTGAGCAGGGAGCCCTACATAGGGCTCCATCCCAGGACCCTGGGATCATGACCTGAGCTGAAGACAGCTATTTAACCTACTGAGCCACCCAGGCACCCCAAAAGTCTGCGTATAACTTTTGAGGTCCAAAAAGTTAACTAGTAATAGCCCACTGTCGACCAGACCCTTACTGATCACATAAGCAGTCGATTAATGCAGATTTTGTGTATGTATCATATACCATATTCTGACAATCAAATAAGATAAAAAAAATGTTAAGAAAGTCATAAGAAAAGTACATTTACCATACTGTACTTTATTTATTGAAAAAAATCTGTGTATATGTGGACCTGCACAGTTTAAACTTGTGTTCGAGGATCAACTGTAGTGTCCTTTAATTCTCTAATAGGGGTTGGTTAATGTTGTGCTTTTTATTTTGACAGTCAAAAAAAAGTACGAACACGTTGAGATTATCTGGGTGTCTGACGTAGCTAAGTGCTATCGGACAGTATGTGGTTTGCCGTTAGGGTTATTTGGGGGTACCGAATAATATTATTTTAATGGTTGAAAGCAAATGCGAAAAGAATTGAGGTGGAATTAATATGTAGAAGATGTGTTTGAGCCAAGCGTAGGCTAAGGTGGCTTGCAGACAGTTGTACAAATGAAGGTTGAACTAAAGAAAGCAGTGGGCACGGTGGGTCCCCGCAGCCTCTCTCTGCGGGCCTGCAGGTCTGAAAGCGCTGGGCCCCGGCCACCAGTTTGCCTCTACGCTGAAGGGGAAATTGGCTCCAACAAGTTGTCACTCTTCCTAGTAAACGTATGTCGTGGGTTTTATTATTGTAGAGCTTTTACCTAGTTTGTATATATTTAAGTAACATCATAATAAAAATAACAGGTCAACACCAAAGGTCCAAAGAAACTTTTCTCTCTTAAAAGGGGTTTATACATTATTCAAGCTTGGTACCCATTATTCAAGCTTTGTGTACCATTATTCACTTGGAGTGAGATGTTGCTCTGCTTGCATGAATGCATGTCATCTGGGTCCTTAAGTTGGGTTTTGTTTGAAACCCAGCCTGAGGTTGAAGACAACTAGAGGTTGGGGGGAGGGGTGTTTCGCCTGATGGCTTGTTGGCCCCAACTGCTTCATACAGCAGGGTGCAGCCCTTTATACAGTGACCCGAACCCATGAGGTAGGTTGTTTGACTGTCCTTTGAGTTTCGATCAGCGAGACCGAGAATGGAAAAGAGGAATGGTCATGTCCTCAACCTCTGGGTCTGACTTAGAGCTGTGGAAATTCACACAGTGTACACACTTTGTCACTTTACAGCGGAAAGGTGTGTGTGTGGGGGGTGTCCTTGAATGTTTATGATTCTTTTTTTTTTTTAAAGATTTTATTTATTTATTTGACACAGAGAGAGAGATTACAAGTAGGCAGAGAGGCAGGCAGAGAGACAGTGAGAGG
>LNAC01000251.1:2042629-2090406 GCA_002007465.1 Ailurus styani
CCCCGGAAGCACCGCCTTCTTCCAGGATCCCCCCTCCCCTGCCATCTGCGGCCCAGCAGACAGACACAGCCGCTGATTGTGTCCTCGGGTCCCGCGCGTCTGTCCCTCTTTCTCCTGCTTGTTCCATCTTGTACGCCTTCAGGTCACCCCGCGTTCTGCTGCCAGACGCTGTGTCCACTTGGCAGTGCCGAGTGAGTGACCTCTTGCCGTCTGTCTCGCTGGCTCTAAGCCCGTGCTCTTCCTCGAGGCCCTTCCTGTGCTCCCTTCTCTGTTTAACCTTCCATCACAAACGTGAGTTTTTAAATCTATCCTGTGCCGTTCTGGTTGCCACACAGTGTTTTTCCCGCCCTTGCACCCTTCTGACACTTCCTCCCTCGCCTTAGCTGCTTGCTTCGACCTCCCCCCCTTCTTTCTTTGAATCTCGGTCCTGCCAACCTCGCCTGCTTCCCTGGGCCTCTGAGGGGCCGCTCGCGTCTCCCCCTTTCTCCCGACTTTTTGTCAGGGTCGTCAGGGTTAGCTGCTTCCCCTGCTCACTGGAGTTTCTTTTATTCTCAGGGCTCCATACAGCTGTTTCCTGTGTTCCTCAGGGGCAGTGACTTTGCGGATTGTTTCCCGTTTCTCAGGTCTCGGTGCTAAGCATGTAGTAGGCCCTGGATTGCACTCGGTCGGCTGACGTCTGTGTGCAGGAACCTTGAGTGTGAGGACTTGGGAAGTGGGTTTGATGGAAACTCAGATCGAAAATGTAACTCTGTGATCTGTTTTCAGACAAGAGATTGATGTTTTCTCCGTGGAAAGAAGTAACGCACTAAGATCCTCAGTTAATCAGTACTTTCCTCAGGAGCAGGGCCCTTTTGTGATGAATTTGACTTTTTTTTTTTTTTTTTTTTTGTACGTCTTCCTAAATTACACAAAGTTGACAGGCACCTTACTGGTAGTTTAAGCGATGTACTTTTATAGACTGAACAGACAGAAAAGCTGTCTGCCAGCATCCAGTTGTTGACTAAATGGCCCACCAACACTCACCGCTTTTGCTCTTCTCTCTTATTTTTGTTTGTTTCATTCTTTGTCTTTTTTTAGCCCCTCTTCCCTTTCCCCAGGTGTCTCCTGGCTTCCCCCTAAGACCAGATGATGAAGGCAAGAGGGTGGGATTTGCTGTGCGTGGGGTGCACATCTCGTCCCTGCCACAAGCCCGCTGGGTGACCCGGTGACTAGGCCAGTTACCTAGTGCGAGGCTGTGGTGTGGAGGGATTAGCGGGCAGGTAGGAGGGTAGGGAGGACAGGGGCTAGCCATACCCAGGCCCTCCCCTCTTCCTTATTTACATCCAGCCCTTTACCTACTTCCAAATACGAGGTGAAACAAATCAGTAAGTAAATGACTTCTCTGAATGTGTGTTTCTTTTATTTTTAAGATTTCTTGTACACTAAACAGGCATTCGTACTTATATTTAGGCTTTATTCCGTCCATTCACATTTCCTGTATGGAAACAGCAGGGGACACCTGTGGGGACCCCAGAGAGACCTGTATGCGTGACTGCAGCGTGAGAAGAGCCCCACGTTGCGTTGAACCGAGGCTGGTCTTTCTGGGGTGAGAGCGAGGTGTGCGGACATCGAGAAGTAGAGTGCTTCCTGAGGAGGCGGCCTGGCACGCAAGCCCCCCCCCCCAGATTGTTGCTCAGGTTGGTTGGGGCAGCGGAGCCCAAGTCCTGCTGGAACCCGGACCTGCTGTGTCCTTGCTCGCTCCTCCTGGCAGCTGCCCGCCTCCTGAAGCCCCGTCCGTCCTCCGGAAGAAATTTTGAGCCACTGTCCCACTTTCACTGCTTTTCCCTCTTACCTGAGCCTCACGCACGTTGGGTTTTGAGCAGCATTTTAGATTTAAGTGTTGTCCTCCCGTCTCTCATTGTTCTTCTTGAAGCACATCTTCTTGCTCTCATCCTAGATTTCGCCCCTGGGCCTTTCCGCATCCCCGACTCTCGTTTCCTAGTTTCTCAGGGTGATATTGAAACACATCCTGTCATTGATCGGGGTGGTATTGTCTCTTCAGGCAGCCTGATAGGCTGTAGGATTTGTTTTTACTCAGAGGTGAGTAAGCAGTGTTCATGTATTTTGGGTAGCTGACTTTCAACAATTTATTCAAGTCTAGGAATGGATGGAAATGATCCAGTTTCTCTGATGCTGTATTAAGGTCAGTTTTCAGCGGGGGGACGTTGTAGTCTTCTCATTTATGGGGTGTTCGAGTGCCATAGCGTGAGCCCTGTTGCACTTCATACAAGTTGGGGGTCATTAGTCAGGCTTGCTTAGTTTTAGAAATGGACAATTATAGTACACTTTCATGACATGCTACTTTGTATAGAACTAGGCATTTTCCCTTCTCTTACACCCACTTGCCAACACATTATGCATTCCGGATTATTTTTAATGTGCTAGGGTGAAGACAGCTGTGGTTCAGTAGGAAATATCCAAAGGAGAGAGAAAGCAGGATCTGACTCACCCCCTTGCCTCTTTGATTTACCTGTTTTTGTGAAAACACAAAATACCAGACAAAAACCCCGAAACCTTGTATTATGGACATTTTCAAGCATATGCGAGTAGAGAGGATGGAGTGTCCAGTCAGTGCCCAGGCCCATCACCTGGTTCCAGCAGGAGTAGTGCTTTGCCACTACTATTGTATCATCTGTCTGCCCACCCCCCCCTTTTTTTCTTTTCCTGGTGTATTTCGAGTGGATTTCAGGCATCTTGCAAACTCATCCCTAAGTCCTTCAGCCTGTGTCTCTAACCAGTAAGGACCTTTTCCTTTTGTAAACACAATTGCCATATCCTCATCACATTTAACAAAAACACTGTGTTCAGACTCTTCTCAACTGTCTAGAATGATGTCTTTTCAGAAGTTGTTTGGTTCCTGCTCCAGATCAGCCATCGCTCTTGGTTTTTGTGTCTTCAGTCTCCACGCTTCTCCCACATTCTCCCTCCCCTTTGTTTCCTTTCATGCCCTCACTTTGTTAGAGAAACTGGGTCATCATCCAGACCCGTCCCCCTGACCTTTGGCTGACTTAACTGTTCACAGTAGCACATAGGAGCAGATGCAGCCTCGAATCAGTTCAGCGACTCGTGGCAGCTCTGGTTGAAATGCGTGATGGAGGAGATCGGCCTTATTTATTTACTGGCGAAAACCTGCTGCTCCTCTTTGGCCCCAGTGACCCTCTTCAAGAATGTTGAATTGCAAATGAGATGCAAAATATCCTTTCCCAAATTAAACTGGGTCTGTCTGTAGTTACTTTTTAACCCACTTCATTGGTCCTAATGTTTCACACGGAAAGCAGTTGGAAGGAGTTCATCTCCCGACAGGTCTGATGGAGAGTGTTCGTGTGCAGCCCGAGCGGCAGGCCCTGGTAGAGGCCCGGCTGGGGGCCGGTGAGGTGGGGGGCAGTGGTCCCAGGGGTCGGCTAGCCGTGCTTCTTCCATGGGGGTCCTGGGTAGGGATAGCAGGAGTTGTTGCAGACGTGGCCACAGAAAAGTTGACTGAAGAGAGGCCTTGTGTTTGCTTGGTGTCGTAACTGATTCTTCTTTCTTGATTTTAACCCGTACAAGAGGGAAACAGTTTTGTGTATTTCTCAGGGAGTGATTTTACATGTTGAAACTGAGATCATGTACTGCATTTAAGTTCTTTTGCAAGGTCCAATTTGAACTAGACTCTTTTTTTTTTTTAATGAGAAGTGTATGTGTATGTCACTCTCACTCTCTGTAAGGTAACCGCTCTGTGTGTCTTGATGCTGAATCCCTTTTCCATTCAGAAATCTTGCCATCTGTTTCATGGCTCTCCTGCATGTTTTCACACTGGAGTAGTCAGAGCTCACTTTGAGTTATTGATAAGCATGCAGTGTGTCAGTATCTTGCATATCTGATCAGAGGGACTCTTCGGCCCGCCCCTCTGACCGATCTTGCCTCTCTTCCCACGTCCGTGCCTTTCTGGGGGCAGACGGTCTCCTCCTCTAATGATACTTGTTTTGCTATTTAGGGACTACCGGTTGTATATTTTGTGGTTTTGGCCCTCATAAACATCACGGTGTTTTAACTGGTAGCTCATGCTATTTTGGAACTATCCAGTTCTCTCTCACCGGACAGCTCTTCCTGGGCAGCCTCAGTTAAACCCATGGCTTCAACTGTTACTTTATAAACAGAAGCTTTCAAAGTTTATCTTCAGCCTAGACTCCCACTCAGGAGCTTCCAGATTCCCGGCCAGCTGCCTGCTAGGACATCTCCATTTGACTATACAAATTTAGTGCCTCTGAAACAGAATCCACTCCCTCCTCCTGCCTGCACAAAGAACGCAGCCTAACAGAAAACAAATACACAAAAAACAAACCAAAAAAACCCCAGTAAAATGCCACTCGGAAGCTCTGCCTTTTCCTGTGATCTGCTGCTTCTGATAGCGCCACTGCCACGTGGCCTGCTCTGCCCTCGGACCAGAAACCTCGGTGTCCCTGGCTGCCTTCCCTGCTCACCCCTCAGGCTCAGTGATGACCAGACCCGCCCCTGTTCAGAATGTCTCCTGAACTGTTTGTCTTTCTTTTTCTCCCTCCCTCCCTTTATTTTTTTTAAGTTTTCTTTATTTTAGTCATCTTCATACCCACCGTGGGGCTTGAACTCACGACCCCGAGGTCAGGAGTCATGTACATGCTCCTCTGACCCAGCCAGCCACCCCACCCAAACTGTTTCTGAATCTGCCCGTCTGCGCTCGTGTTGGCTCCTGTCCGATGACAGTTCCTGGCGTCCTGTTCCGGGCCTCTGGACTCACACTCCGGACCCCATTTCACTCACCTACTCTTTCTCTGGGCTGTGGCCAGGGGTTCTCCTTGTAAATCTGAACATGCTCCGTGTTGGAGTTCTTCAGTGTCTGCCCCGCCCCTTCAAGAGTGAGGCTCCAGTTGGTACCCAGCTTGGTGCCCGGGGCCCTTCCCCATCTCCCCCTGCCTCTCTCTCCGGTCTCCTCTCCCTGCACGAGCCCCCCACGTCTGCTGTGCCTCCACTGATGTCGGACCAGACGGAGTTTGGCCAGCCTGCTGCTATGCTCCACGGCCTCGGTGCCTTTCTGCAGACTGCCGGGCCACCTCCCTCCGTCTTTCCCACCTGGCGGGCTCTAGCTGGTCGGACTCACTTCTCCCCGGTGGGATTCCCTCTCCGTGCTCTCATGGCCCGCTGTCACCTTGCTGGCCTCCCCGCGTTCAGCTTGTAACCCGAGCATATAGTAAGCTCGCGGAAATAGATTTGTCTGAAGAATAAGTCAGTCTTGGAACCTGTGCTCGTGTTCCTGTGATTCTTCTACTTCTGGTAATGAAAATTTTGACAAAAGGTCACAATGGATCATATTCTTTTGGTCGGAGATATTTACTGCTTATACGTGAATCATGTTTTGTGGGTAAAACAGCGTCCATATTCAGTGAAGTTCACAATCGCTATAGTTGACTAAAAAATGTGTCCTGGTTTATGTATCATTTAGTGTTTTGAGTGACTTTTCTCCCATAGTGATGAATACCAAGTATAAAAGAATTTCATTTCTCTGATTCTCCTATAGAATGTAAAATTCATTTAAAAATTGTTGACTCTAGTAAATATATGATAGTTTTTGGGTGGTTTTTTTTTGAGATTTCTTCAGGTTAAAACCTGAAAGGTAGGGACGCCTGGGTGGCTCAGTTGGTTAAGCAGCTGCCTTCAGCTCAGGTCATGATCCCAGCGTCCTGGGATCGAGTCTTGCATTGGGCTCCTTGCTCGGTGGGGAGCCTGCTTCTCTTTCTGCCTCTGCCTGCTGGTGCTCTGTCACTCTCTCTCTCTGACAAATAAATAAATAAAATCTTAAAAAAAACACAAACAACCTGAAAGGTTGATTATTATATGACTCTCTTTTCCTTAATGAATAAGTTATCCTGTAATATTAGGTAGTCCTGATCGTAAATGTGTGTGTTTCACTTCTTTTTTCTAGCTTAATCCGTGTGTGTCTTAAAAACCAAGTCCAGATGTAAAAGCTGTAAGGTACAGATTTTAAGAAGTAAATTAGTTTAAGAAATCGTTGGTTGTATCGCAGGATTTGTGCTATTAATATTTAGACCCCCTCCCCAAACACCTGTTATCCTCATTTTACTTTTAACACCAAGTTGGTTTAGAATGCAAATTCTGGCAATTCTAAGTTCTGATTCTCTACCGAATCAGGATTTTCTGAGAGTGGGCTTAGCGGTGTGGCTGATTCTAATACCTCCTCAGGCTCGAGAACCACTGGTGTAGCTCTCCTTAATTAGAACTTACAGGAAATGGAATAGGAGGAAGGGAAGTTGGTTTCAGTTAAAACTTTTAAGTTTTTGGAAAGGACTGCGTTCTTTAACAGGCTGTGTCATAGAGACTCTTGTTACATTTGGTTTTCTTCTGAAGGATTTGACATGCCAAGAGGGAGGCTATTGATTTGCTTTATGTGCTGCTCCCGGCCGTTCTTGAGTTTTATTTCGTGATACCAGAGTTACAAGCATGTGTTTCTTTGAACTTGTCTTGATTTAATTATTTGTATGACTTTGTTTGCTAATTTTCAGGTAGAGCAGGTTCGTAGTATATTGTATTGTGGTAAAGAGACAGTAATATAAAATATACCATTATAACCATTTCCAGGTGTACAGTTCAGCCGTGTGTGTTCACGATGTTGTGCAACCGTCACTGCCATTCACGCACAGACCTTTTTCATCTTCCCGCACAGAAACTTTGTACCCATTAAACACCAGCTCCCCAGCCCCCCGCCCCTGGCAGACACCCTGCCCCTTTTGCTACTTTCTGTTTCTGAATAGAACTATGACTGTTCCTTATGTGAGTGGAGTCCTACAGCATTTGTCCTTTTGTGATTTGCTTTTTACTCAACGTCATGTCTTCACAGGTCATCCATGTTGTAGCAGGTGTCAGAATTTCTTTCCTTTTTAAGGCCGAATAACCTATTTTATATATATACCACATTTTGTTTTTCTTTTCATCCATCAGTGGACACTTGGGTTGCTTCTACTTTTCGGCTATTGTGTTTACTCTACACTTTTAAGATCTAGTTTTTGACTATAATATCAAGCAAAAAAAATGCATCTCTCTAGGTTTTTTTTTTTTTTCCTTTATATTAATAGAGTCTAGATCCAAAAGACAACTTCCTTGAAGAATTCTACCCCTGAATTTGGTTCCATCTATTCAAAGTATAGCTGTAATTTACATCTCATGGCTGCTGTTGCTGTTGGATTCTGAAGAAAGAACAGCATCTAACAGCAGGGGGTGAGCCACTGAAGTGCAACGGTGGGCTCCTACCGTAGGGGGCGAGGAGCCGCAGGCAGAATAGGGAAGCAGGCACTGGAAGGCCTAGGAGGTGCGACTTGTGTAACAGGCCTCTAATAAATAGTGCACGACAGATATGTTCCTGACGGATTGGTTCAGCTCCTGCTTTCAGTCTACTGATGATGGCGTTTTTATTCTGGTTCATGAAACCGGATAATATTTCCATAGCTCATTATATTCTTTTATGTGGGCAAACACATGGCATCTTTCAAAGCTGACAGCTGCGATTCTCTGGAACACCAGATGCTTTTCTGAAGTCCATGGGTTTATTTTTTACACTCTGGAAAGTAAAACAGTACTCTGCCAAATCCAACTTGATTTGAATAGGAATATGCAAAACTGCTATTTTTGTTGCCACCTATATACTCTGTTTGCTGTTTATTAGACAGAACAATCTATGGATTAGGAATGGTTTTGGTAAATCGTGGTGTGTTTTTGGATGCCATTGGATCTTGCATGGATCAGGCATGTGATTACACATGAAAACCTGAGAGAAGAGAAACCTTTCATAACACTCCAGACACTCTTATTTTCCTGGGGCTGAAGTAATTGTGGCATGTGAAACACTTGACCTTCAAGATTTATTTACAGAGGTATCTGAAGTATAAAGATCTACTTAAAAGGTGTGTCCACCTCTGTTTTTCCTAACCATAGTTGACCCTTGAACACAGGGGTTAGGGGCTCAGAACCCTCTACCCCCCATGCAGTTAAAAATCTGCATCTAACTTTTTTTTTTTTAAAGATTTTATTTATAGGTTTGACAGAGAGAGAGCACAGATAAGCAGAGCGGCAGGCAGACGGAGGGGGAGGAGCAGGCTCCCCGCTGAGCAGGGAGCCCTACATAGGGCTCCATCCCAGGACCCTGGGATCATGACCTGAGCTGAAGACAGCTATTTAACCTACTGAGCCACCCAGGCACCCCAAAAGTCTGCGTATAACTTTTGAGGTCCAAAAAGTTAACTAGTAATAGCCCACTGTCGACCAGACCCTTACTGATCACATAAGCAGTCGATTAATGCAGATTTTGTGTATGTATCATATACCATATTCTGACAATCAAATAAGATAAAAAAAATGTTAAGAAAGTCATAAGAAAAGTACATTTACCATACTGTACTTTATTTATTGAAAAAAATCTGTGTATATGTGGACCTGCACAGTTTAAACTTGTGTTCGAGGATCAACTGTAGTGTCCTTTAATTCTCTAATAGGGGTTGGTTAATGTTGTGCTTTTTATTTTGACAGTCAAAAAAAAGTACGAACACGTTGAGATTATCTGGGTGTCTGACGTAGCTAAGTGCTATCGGACAGTATGTGGTTTGCCGTTAGGGTTATTTGGGGGTACCGAATAATATTATTTTAATGGTTGAAAGCAAATGCGAAAAGAATTGAGGTGGAATTAATATGTAGAAGATGTGTTTGAGCCAAGCGTAGGCTAAGGTGGCTTGCAGACAGTTGTACAAATGAAGGTTGAACTAAAGAAAGCAGTGGGCACGGTGGGTCCCCGCAGCCTCTCTCTGCGGGCCTGCAGGTCTGAAAGCGCTGGGCCCCGGCCACCAGTTTGCCTCTACGCTGAAGGGGAAATTGGCTCCAACAAGTTGTCACTCTTCCTAGTAAACGTATGTCGTGGGTTTTATTATTGTAGAGCTTTTACCTAGTTTGTATATATTTAAGTAACATCATAATAAAAATAACAGGTCAACACCAAAGGTCCAAAGAAACTTTTCTCTCTTAAAAGGGGTTTATACATTATTCAAGCTTGGTACCCATTATTCAAGCTTTGTGTACCATTATTCACTTGGAGTGAGATGTTGCTCTGCTTGCATGAATGCATGTCATCTGGGTCCTTAAGTTGGGTTTTGTTTGAAACCCAGCCTGAGGTTGAAGACAACTAGAGGTTGGGGGGAGGGGTGTTTCGCCTGATGGCTTGTTGGCCCCAACTGCTTCATACAGCAGGGTGCAGCCCTTTATACAGTGACCCGAACCCATGAGGTAGGTTGTTTGACTGTCCTTTGAGTTTCGATCAGCGAGACCGAGAATGGAAAAGAGGAATGGTCATGTCCTCAACCTCTGGGTCTGACTTAGAGCTGTGGAAATTCACACAGTGTACACACTTTGTCACTTTACAGCGGAAAGGTGTGTGTGTGGGGGGTGTCCTTGAATGTTTATGATTCTTTTTTTTTTTTAAAGATTTTATTTATTTATTTGACACAGAGAGAGAGATTACAAGTAGGCAGAGAGGCAGGCAGAGAGACAGTGAGAGGNGCCGGATGCGGGCCTCGATCCCAGGACGCTGAGATCATGACCTGAGCCGGAGGCAGAGGCTTTAACCCACTGAGCCACCCAGGCGCCCAAATGTTTATGATTCTTAAAGTCATGTTTTTTTTTCATGAAAGGAATTTTTGAGTGTTTTGCAAATGGCACTCAAATACAACTATATCATATTTTTAACGTTAAAAGTAAAACTTTTGGGGCATCTGACCGGCTTGTTTGGAAGGGCATGTGACTTTTGATCATGGGGTTGTAAGTTCAAGCCCCACGGTGGGTATAGAGATTACTTAAAAATAACATCTTGGGCGCCTGGGTGGCTCAGTGGGTTAAAGCCTCTGGTTTCGGCTCAGGTCATGATCTCAGGGTCCTGGGATCGAGGCCCGCATCGGGTTCCCTGCTCGGCGGGGAGCCTGCTTCCTCCTCTCTCTCTGCCTGCGTCTCTGCCTACTTGTGATCTCTCTCTCTGTCAAATAAATAAATAAATAAATAATCTAAAAAAAAATAACATCTTAAAAAATAATGTATGCACCATGTTAATTTCCCCAGATCTAAGTTAGACCCAGAAGAAATTGAGGATGCTGCCAGTATCACATTTATTGCTTACACTTACTGTATGGGTGAGGCTCCCAGCAGCTTTATTTGGATATAATTGACATTTAACACTGCATTAGTTTAAGGTGAATAACAATGTTTTGATATATGTATGTATTTGTGAAGTGTTCATCACAGATAGTTTATTTAACATCCATCACCTCACATAGTTACACATTTTTCCTTGTGATAACTTTTAAGATGTACTCTTAGTAGCTTTTAAATACACCATACAGTATGGTTAATTATATAATCACTGTGCTGTGCGTTACATCCCCAGGACTTAACCTTTTTTTTTTTTCTTTTAAAGATTTATTTATTTGAGAGAGAGACTGCACGCCGGTGAGCAGGGAGATGGGGTAGAGGAGGGGAGAGGGAGAGTCCCCAAGCAGACTCCCCACTGAGCAAGGAGCCCAACGTGGGGCTTGATCTTATGACCTTGAGATCCTGACCTGGATGCTTAACCGACTGACTGAGCCACCCAGGTGCCCCCTCCCCCCCCGTTTTTTAAGTAAGCTCTGTGTCCTCCGTGGGACTTTAACCCATGGCCCTGAGGTCAGCAGTCGCACGCTCCACCGACTGACTTCCAAGTGGAAGTGTGTACTTTTTGGAGTAGGTCTTCTCTGATTCCACTGTACAAAGGAGAGAACAGGTCGAATTTGCTTGTCCAGTGGTAGTCCTTGACCTGGCCGCCTCACCCAGTGACCGTGGCGCCCCCTCCCCCCGCCCCCGCCGGCACGTAGGGGTGGCCTGCCTGCCACTGGCTCACGGTCCAGCCGCACCCGGATCTCCCCGGATCTCCCCGGCCAGCCGCCGCCGCCCCGTCCTTGCCTCTCCTGGTCCTCGACAGGGCCGGTCTTTGCTTTAAAATGTCTCTCCCTTTCGTCTCCGGGTTCCCCTCTCATCTGTCTGTGTCTGACCCAGTTTCCTGCTGGGCAGCGAAACTTCTCTCCCCAGTGCCCTAGCTCCCGGCTTTTCTCTTCTCTTGAACAGAAGCCTCTTGCTCTGGGTGGGCACCGCCGGCCTTCAAATCAAGGCCTGTTTACTGCGGAGCCAAAGCTCTGCGTTGGTTCTGTGCTGGGTCCCCCCTGGTTTGCACCTCAGTCCTAAGGGGACGTGCTGCCGGCGTGGAGGGGAAGGACACTGAGGGGTCGTGGCGTCAAACACCTGGTAACTGGCGTGGTCAGGGCGCGGGGTGGGGCGGGAGTTGCCAGCGCGCTGAGTTTGAAACAGTCCATTTGAAAAATAATTACAAAAATAAATAAAACAGTCCATCTGAGGCCGTAAGTGCAGGTGCAGCCTTCTGTCTTTGGTCAGTGGTTGTGCGAGGTGCCCCAGGGAAGGCTTTGTCTGGGGACCGGGATGGGGGATGGCCCTCCCGAGACCTCGACCTTGGGACCCCGACCCTGGGAACGGCAGGTCACTGTTCACGTTTACTCAGGCCACAGCGGGAGCTGGGCGATCAGGTTCCTGACGTGCGTTCTTTCCCTTCCAGGTATATTGTATTTCCTCATTCTCTGGAAGACGTTAATACCATTGACATCAGGCCTGATTCAGGGCTGCCTGTAACCGAAACCTTTTCAGAGAACACCTTGTTACCTGCCCTCCGCCCCCCCAGCCCCCGTGCATTTTACGGAAGTTCTCTTCCCAGCTCCGGTTATGTTTATCTTCAGGGCCATATTTTCTGCTTCCAGTAACTGAGTATTGTCTATTTAGCTAATTAATCCGTTCTTTAGCTAGCTGAATCCGTTTATTTCTTACCATTATTTCATATTACAGAGGGAGTATTTTATCCGCAGTGCCTAAATTGAAATAAAGATTATTTCTATCTTCTGTTTGCCTTTTCCTTATAGAAAGACAGAGACATATATGTTGGTATTTACACCAAGTTTTTTTTTTTTTTAAGTTGGCTATTTATAAACTTAACACAGTCAGTTTCCACCAGAGCCTCATGAGATTTGCATCTTGTGTTTCTAGGGCCACTGGGGACGTAATTGTCATTTTAGTCTGGTGAACACATGGATTTTTTGAGGGGTGCATTGTTGAAGTGTAATAGAAAAGGTAAATGTCAGAAGAATTGTTAGCTTTTAAAGCTGTTTGTAATGAGAAGGGTGTCCTTCCTGTTTGTGTGCATCGCCGAGCTGGCTCCTTGGGACTGTTGGGTGGCCGCGTCCTTTCCCACAGTTCGTCACTCTCTCCGTCTTCGGGAAGCTCGCGGGCAGTGGGGGACAGTAGCCGCATGTTCTGACTATTGTTCTTATTCTGTGTCAGGATCTGTTAAGTATTTTCCTTTTTAATCTTCCACAATTCTGTACGTTAAAGAAGATGAGGACATTTATAACCTCCCAAGGCCATCTTCCGGCTGAGGGCAGAGCTGGGGTTTGAAGCCGGTCTCTTTGCCCGGGGTCTGTGCTCTGAGATACAAAGGCCATCAGCATCGGAGCAGGGCAGACCTGGGTTGAAATCCTGGGACATTTGCTCCCCTCAGCCTCCCATTTCCTCATTTCACGGTAGAGAAAGACATTTCATAAAAGATCCCACCTAGTGAAGGCATTAATCTCTGTGAAACCGATTATGGTGCATCCGCAGGATTCGGTAAGTAGGCAGGGGTTTGGGAGTCTGTTCTCAGGCTCGTTTTCCCCCCGGTGAGTGGTCTTCGCACCCCGTCCTCGCCTTCTGTTCGTGCCCCCTCAGCACCTGCCCTCCGGTGCCTGTCATGGGGAAGGGATCTTCTGAATTTCTCTAGGTTCTTCTGAAAAGAAGTTTGTCTTTTTGGGGCGCCTGGGTGGCTCAGTGGGTTAAAGCCTCTGCCTTCGGCTCAGGTCATGATCTCAGGGTCCTGGGATCGAGGCCCGCATCGGGCTCCCTGCTCAGCGGGGAGCCTGCTTCCCCCTCTCTCTGTCTGCCTGCCTCTCTGCCTCCTTGTGATCTCTCTCCCTCTGTGAAATAAATAAATAAAATCTTAAAAAAATAAAGTTTGTCTTTTTGTTTTCTTATAGCACAGTTAATAGTTTTTGCTCCTTTTCTTCATATTTAATAGATATGATTTTTTTTAGAATAGTTTTAGGTTTACAGAAAATTGAGCGGATACTATAAGAGTTTCTGTATACCCCTTTATAATTTCCCCGTTTATTTACTTATTTGAGAGAGACGGCAGGCACACACAGCTCCTGTGAGCAGGGGAGACAACGGAGGGGGAGACAGGATCCCAAGCAGGGAGCGTGGAGCCTGACGCTGGCCTTGATCTCACAACCCTGAGATCAGCACCTGAGTTGAAATCAAGCGTCTAATGCTTAACCCACTAAGCCACTCAGACATCCCTTCCCCTATTCCTGACATCCTGTATGGTGTGTTCGTTTTGATTGATGAACCAGTAGTAATACATTATTATTAACTGAAATCTGTAATTTACGTTAGGATTCCCTGTTTGTGCTGTACATTCTGTGGGTGTAGACACGTGTAGAATGTCATGTGTCCACATGACAGTATCCTACGGAGCAGTTTCACTGCCCCAAACCCTCTGTGCTCCGCCTCCTCCTCCTCCCCTTCTCTCCTCCAGTACCTGGGCGCCACTGAGCCTGCAGCTGTGGTCATCGTTGTCCTTCACCAGAGTGGCCTGTGGTCGGAACCCTGTGGGACGCGGCCTTTTCACACAGGCGCCTTTCATTCAACAACAGTCATTGAAGTTTCTTCAGTGTATTTTTGTGGGTTGATAGCTGATCTTTCTTTATTGGTGAATAATATTCTGTTGTATGGATGTGCCCCAGTCTGTTTATCCATCTTTTGTGGATAAATTTTTATTCATTCATTCATTCATTCATTCTACTCTGAAATGAGATTTCTGGGACATCTTGGCTGCTTCCAGTGTTTGACAATTAGGAACAAAGCCTTCCACGCTGTGTTCCTTTTCAAATGCCCTTGACTGGTGCCTGCTCTGTGCAGGATGGTGGCAAATCGGGTTCCTTTATCAGGAAATCCTGGGCACTGCTAGAAATGCTTCCCTAAGTTGGCTTATCAGTTAAAGTATGTACTTGTGTTTTTATTTTTATTTTTTATTCTTTAGCTTTACTGAGGTAAAAATGATGAACACTAAACTGTGCGTTTTAAATATGTGTAGTTGGATAAGTTTTGTCATGTGTATGTATCTTTGAAACCATCACTTAATTAAGATGATTAATATATCCATCACCCCAGAAGTTCTTTATGCCCCATGGTAATTTAGCCTTTTTCCACCACCAGGCAACCATTGATTTGCTTTCTGTTAGTATAAATTGGTTTGCATGTCCTAGAATTTTACAGAAATAGATTCACACGTGCTTTTTTTGGTCTGTTTTCTTTGATTCATCATAATTATTTTGAATTCATTCATGTATGCATAAATAATAATTTGTTACATTGTATTGCTGAAGAGTGTTTCGTTGGGTGGGTATATACCACAGTTTACTTACATATATTGCAGCAGTAAACATTGGCATTAAAAAAAAAAGAGAATGCGTTTTGATTCTGTAGGGCTTTTCTTTCTTTTTCTTTTTTTTTAAGATTTTATTTATTTATCTGACAGAGAAAGACAGAGCGAGAGAGGGAACGCAAGCAGGGGAAGTGGGAGAGGGAGAAGCAGGCTTCCTGCAGAGCAGGGAGCCCGATGCGAGGCTCCATCCCAGGACCCTGGGATCATGACCCGAGCCGAAGGCAGACGCTTAATGACTGAGCCACTTTTCTAAGATTTTTGGATCTCTTAGAATCAAGAGTAAAACCTGTAATTTATTTATTTTATTTTTCCTATAATTTATTTTAAAACTCTGGGTTAATATTTGTAAACTAGAAAATAAAAGGGATACTTTTTAGGCTGTCAGCAAAAAGAAAAAAGAAAAGCAGTTACTAAAGTTGCATTCTAGGCAGAAAACAAAACTAGATCTAAGACGCTTGGGACCTAGAATCCAGGGAAGGAATATCAGGGATCAAGTTGGGGGAGGTTAGAGGAGGAAGGGGAGATGCGCTGAGGGGGAGGGGAGCAGCCTCAGAGGGGCTGAAGAGAGCTTGGAGCTGCCTCGTTCGGCTGTCCTTGAAGGAGTTAACTGATGTTAAGTTAGCTTTGTGATCGGTGTGTGGGTTCAGAGGTTGTCTGTTTTCTAAAAAAAATTCCCACTGATGCCAGAAGTTGTTAAATAGGGGCCTTCTATTCTGTGCCAGGTTAAAAGGCTTTAAATAACAAAGCCTAATTAATAAAACAGATTTGAAACTTGGACTAACATAATTAGCTTATCAATAAGTATGAATGACTCTCTGGGTTTTGTGGAGAGAAGAAATTTATCACAAGACTTAGGATTTGGAGCATTTGCCAGAACAGCCCTGCAGACATTCTCAGGACTTTAACTAGGACAAACAGGTGGAGTTGTCAGGTCTAAATGTTACAGGATTCAGTTATTCATTGTAAGTCAGCCAAGAATATCAGAGCAAACTCTTGAACTTGAAATGCGGCTGGCGAGACTGAGGAACTGATTTTTTTTTTAAGATTTTATTTTATTTATTAGAGAGCACACATCCGCAGTGGGGAGGGGCAGAGGGACAGGGAAAAGCAAATCCCTTCAAGCAGGGAGCCCAGTGTGGAACTCTATCCCAGGACCCTGAGATCATGACCTGAGTCGAAGACAGGTGCTTAACTGACTGAGTCACCCAGGTGTCCCCAGGAACAAAGCCACGTGTGGCTAGTGGCTGCGGGTTCACGGGACGGTTCTGGAGTCATCTGTTCAGTGATTGGAGTGGTGGGTGTTTTCCTCACTATTCAAATTCACTCCCTCTTCTCCCGTGCTCCCCACTTGTTTTTCGGGTGAAATGTACATAGTCAAATTTGTGTCTGTAAGTTAGATGTGTATTTGTTGGATGGAATTCTGTCATCAAATGGAGAGCAGTTTAGGTGAAAATATAAATACAGATATGGTAAGTGGTAATCCATTGGTTTTAGAGTCCTCTCTATTTTATTTAAAGTTTTTTGTCCTTCACAGTTTTGACTGATTGGCATTTTAAATAACTCTTGAGTTTCTGTGAGAAAATAATCAAATGGAACCTGTTACAATGTCCAGTCAGGAGTGGGCACACGGTGTCCTGCCTGTTTTCAAATGCAAGCTAAAAATAGCTTTTACATTTTTTAATGGTTAGGGAAAATCCCAAAGAATAACATTTCCTGACATGTGAAAAGCGTATGAAATTCATTTCTCCGTTTCTGTGAGTCGAGTCTCATCAGCGCATAGCTGTGCCCGTTTGTTCCCGTGTTGGCGGCAGCGCTGTGTTTGCCGCAGAGCCTGTCTGGCCTGTAAAGCTGAAAATATTTGTTATCTGGCCCTTCACTTACAGGAAAAGTTTGCTTGCCCCTCTCGCCGATTTTTAAAGGTCTCTATGCAGACACTGGAAACTTACCAGAACACTGGATCCTTTTGTGTTTTTGATAGAAAGTTTGATGGTTGGAGGATGATCGAGTGGTTTGTTTGGATGTTGAATACTGCCTCTTTACATAGGCAGAAGCACTTGTGAGCGAATGAATACAATTCAGAGCACTTGGAGCCACAGTTCCCGCATTGTTCCGAGGCCCCCCAGAGCACAGGGCTGTAGGATATTTTTAATTTTGGAGGAAGCACGGGGATAGTCATCATTTCTTGGACACTGCACAAGCTTCCAGCCCACGGTGGCTCTCATTTTAAGATTCGATCATATTGCATTTCTTTTCTTTTCTTTTCCTTTTTAAGATTTTATTTATTTGAGAGAAAGAGAGTGCACATGCATAATTGGAGGAGGGGAGCAAGAAGAAGAGGGAGAAGCACACTCCCCGCAGAGCAGGGAGCCCGACGTGGGGTCCGGTCCCAGGGATCACGACCTGAACCGAAGGCAGCCACCCAACCGACTGAGCCTCCTGGCTCCCTTGAATTTCTTTTAGTGGTGTGATCTATGTGCAGCTGGGTTTTCACTAGTTGCTGTGCTAAAAAGCCATTGCCACGTGAGCATCAGTGAGCAACAGGAGATCCAAGTAGGAGCGTCCACTGTGATCCAACCCTCTGTGGGACCCAAGTACACATGATCACAAATAATCCTGGGTATTTAGGAAGGAAACAAAAACATGTTTTCCCTCAACTTAAATGTATTATTGTTTCAGATGGTTACCAAGTTATTAGGACGCAAATGCTTTTTAAGTTGTTTGGCCCTAATAATAAATGGTATTTCTCTTGGCTTTGGGGCACCATGGAGAAGTTATTGAGATATCAAGGGTGCTGTGAAGGGAAGTTTGGAAAAACCTCTGACGTCGAGCTCCCTGTGACCATGCCTAAGGATGAATAGTCAGGAATGTCATCAGTGATTATCTTTAAGACAGTAAACAAACTGAAATCACCCTCCCCCCCGGGCTATTGTGTGAGATGTCAGTCTTGAGCTCTTTGCAGAAATTGGACACAGTTGAACCAGTGCAGGCCCGAGCTTTCTACTCCGGGCCAGAAAGCAGGAGGTGCAGTTAATCAAGCATGCTAGATCGCTAGATCGTACTTGGAATTGGATTTGAAAGGTCAAGAGCTCTGTGTCAGTCTATTGAATTGTGTTAACAAAAGTTTCCAGGTAGTCTTGCCCGGAAATTCTTAAAAGGAATACATGACAAGTACTGTAAGATAGAGTATTCTAGAAGACCTTACTAAATCAAGGCTTTAGCTGTACAGTTGGCTGCACACCTCAAGGAGAGAAGAAATAGTTCGATGTTTGTCTTTAACCAGGAACAACTGAAACTATCCTGCTGTTATGAGTTGGTAGCTTTTCTTTAGCCAGATGTAAACATGCTATTTTTTTTTTTTAGAGATTTTATTTATTTCTTTGAGGTTGAGTGTGCACGTGTTTGCACGAGCTGGGGGAGGGGCAAAGGGAGAGGGAGACATGGGGCTCGATCCCAGGACCCGGAGATCATGACCTGAGTCAAAGGCAGACACTTAACCGACTAAGCCACCCAGGTGCCCCTCTAATTTTTTTTTAATTTTAATTTTTTAATTTTTAATTTTTTTAAAAGAAATTCCATTTCTTTTTTTCTTTCTTTTTTAAAAAATATTTTATTTATTTAATTGACAGAGAGAAACACAGCGAGAGAGGGACACACAAGCAGAGGGAGGGAGAGAGGGAGAAGCAGGCTTCCCACTGAGCAGGAAACCCCATGTGGGGCTCGATTCCAGGACTCTGGGATCGTGACCTGAGCCGTGACCTGAGCCGAAGGCAGACGCTTAACGACTGAGCCACCCAGGCGCCCTTTATTTTAATTTTTAAATTAAGTAAGTTCTACATTGGATGTGGAGCTTGAACTCGTGACCCTGAGATCAAGAGTCACACGCTCTACTGACTGAGCCAGCCAGGCGCCCCAAATGTGCTAAGTTTTTAATAGATTTAGATGATTACTTTTCTTCTAAGGACAGTTCTTTGTTTTCCTGCTTGTTTTGTTCTGTCAGCAGTGGTTCGGACACTGAGAAGTCCCAGGACTCTGCTGTCTGTTGTGTAATAGTGACTTCGAGTCCTTTCTCTGCTGTGAACCAGGAACAGTTGGTTAGTGGGATCCGTACTGCCATGTGTGCAGGAAAAATCCAGCGTCCGCTCCCTGGCCCTTGTGGGGAGGGGGCGGGGCAGGGACACTTTGTGGGGTTTGCCTGCTGCTCCTTGTTCCTGCTCCTTTGCTCCCTATTTTTATTTTTTTTAAGTAATTAGTTTATTTTTTGGTCATGTGCTAGCGTTCATTTCTAGGACCCGAAGCGTTGGGAAAATTTGTGGTAGAAAATGTTAAAATGGGCCGAATTCGTGTAGCGCTAATTCGTGTTGCTCCTCAGGAGAGACCTTTGCCAGGCACCCGGGTCGAGCGCCCTGCCGCCCCGGCTTCCGTCGTCCAGGTCTGCGAGAAGGGGCGCTGCGCTTTGGAGTGGAGTCAAGCACCGTTTGGGTGTCCCTGGCCCCAGGACTTTAAGAGGTCCGAAATGCCCTTGCATTATGTGTCTTCTTGGACGCTATTCAGAGTTACCGTAGCGTGGGCGAGTAAGGTGACCGGTGTCCCTGGAACGGACACTTCTTCGGCGCGAAGTCCTTCTCGCACTGTGGGTAATTCTTAGCGCACAGCGTTGTGCCGTGCTGCCCACCGCTCGTGCTCTGAAGGCCGGGGAGGGGCAGGTGGGAGAGGAGCCGCTGTGCGCTGCGGGCAGGGGCACGGGTGGGCACGCTGTGAGGTGACCGCTCCACGCCGGAGGCCTGGCCCGCCCGGTGCGCCATGCCCTGCGTCCGTGCGCTGTTTCCTGACTGAAAATATGTGGATGTTAGAGGAAAGTCTGAAATTCGCCCGTCCTTTCACATCACCATTTCCTGAACTGAGAATTCTCGGAGCCCAGGAGTGGACATGTGGGTGACAGCAGCGGTGACGCTCACGCGTGCGCCCTCCTAGTGTTGCGCACTCCCTCTCCAGGGCGCCGTGTGGCGGCTACGTTGTCGTGGCAAATACGGCTGGTTTCTGTCACGGGGTGGTGGCTGTGAGGGCGGGTGTGGGAGAGAGGCATGGCAAAAGGAAGGTGCTTCTGGTGAAAACTGTCTCCGGCGTTTGCAGGTGGGAGCGTGTCGGCGCGTGGCGCGAGAGCGGGGCGCCTGCCACCTGCTCTTCCGCTGCAGCTGTGCCTTCCGCGGCACGGCGCACTCCTACTCCAACGGGGAGGCCCTGGGAGAGAANCTCCGGCGTTTGCAGGTGGGAGTGTGTCGGCGCGTGGCGCGAGAGCGGGGCGCCTGCCACCTGCTCTTCCGCTGCAGCTGTGCCTTCCGCGGCACGGCGCACTCCTACTCCAACGGGGAGGCCCTGGGAGAGAATCCGGGCATTCCTGTGGCATCCCCCGCCCTGCCCTCCTTGTCCCTGGAGCTCACAGCACCAGAGGCTGAAGTCACGCGCTTTCCACACTAAATAGTCCCTGGAAAGAATGTGTGATCAGAACCGTGGGATTTGAGGTTTTCGAAGATGAAATTCGTAATTTAAACTTCAAATGTGTTTGCTCTCGGAGGGAGGCGGCTTGGGATGGATCCGATTTTTATAGATTTCTTTTTAGCTTTAGTAGAGCCATTGTAGGTTCTTGTGTGAGCTTGCGGGTGGGTGTTCGGGCGCGCTGTGGCTGGACGTGTGGGCCTCCCCGAGGACGGTGGTCGAGGGCGAGGATTTGGCTGTGACGGCAGCGCTTCCCTCCCCCTTCCCTCCCCCTTCCCTCCCCCGGGCGAGCCTGGCGCTGTCCTCACGCGCGCTTGAGCTCCTTTGAAAACTGGCTCATGGGATCGGGTTGTCGCTTAATGAATTTGGATGAATGAAGTGTACCCTCACCAGCCTGGACCACATAGCTTTTCTCTCAAAAGGCTCACATCTTCAGAAGTTTAAGTTTATAAATACCTTGTGAAGCACGAACACACGCATCCCAAGTAGCCTATAACCCGGAACCCCTTTCCCAGTGGGCCCAAGGGAAGTCATCGTGGACGTGGAGCTCAGGAGCCCCCAGGTTGAGGACTGACTCGGGAGGAGACGAGTGTCAGGGCGCCCAGGCTCCCTGCGTGGCTGACACTTTTCACATCCACCGTTTGCCGAGCTGTGGATACGCTTTTGAGTTTCAGCAGCAGACCGGGGTGGGGTGGGGTGGGGGGGTGAGCTCTTCATGGAGGGACCTCCCGTGCCTGCGCCGTGTGTCACCAGGTCTGCAGGGCCGCCCTGGGCTTCGTCCGCTCCAGTTCCTCCCACCGGGAATGTTCCCTTCGGCAGATGCACTTCTGGGAAAAAGCCTTTCCCACCTGGCCTGAAGCGCTTCCCCTGACTCTCCCGCAGTTGTAGTGCCAGCGGCCAGCATGGTTCCCTGACGCTTGTCACCCCCTCCCCGGTGTCTTTTCTCCTGCTCTCTGCAGGATATGTTTTCATGTCTTGCCTCTAAAGAAGCCCCATCCCTGTGTTCTCCACTGTCGTGTTCTCTGGGATCTTAGGTGGTAGGCCCTCTGTATGTCCCTGTCCCTCTGATAGTCTGTGAATGATGGAACCCTGACCCTGAGCGACTTGGGTTAGTTTGCTCTTTGCATCTTTTTTTTTTTTTTTTNTTCATTTGACACAGAGAGAGAGATTACAAGTAGGCAGAGAGGCAGGCAGAGAGAGAGGAGAGAGGAGGAAGCAGGCTCCCTGCTGAGCAGAGAGCCCGATGTGGGCCTCGATCCCAGGACCCTGGGATCATGACCTGAGCCGAAGGCAGCGGCTTTAACCCACTGAGCCACCCAGGCGCCCTGCTCTTTGCATCTTGATAGGTTTTATATTTGCTTCCTTGCGCACCAGCCACTTCTGAGACACACTTCAGCCATGTTTAGTTTTTTCACTTAGGGATTCTTTCTGGGGTAGAACTAGATCTGTGTCTAAGTGACTTTGATGGTCATGTCCGGTGCCACAGACTATCCAAGTTGTTACACGGAAAGCAGCTGGCGGGGTTTGTTGGCCAAATCGTGTATGAACGTAGTTCAATTTAAAGGTAGATTCTTTAAATGAAATTTCTTTTAAATGGGTTTTCCTGGCAGAATGTGCTGTTAAGCTCATTAATTCTCAAGTTGAAATGTCTTCACTAAAATATGGTTTTCTTTAGCACAGTACAAGCTTCTAACGTCTCCAAATTGCATTCAGAGTTTGGTTAAAAACTGAAAGTACTGTTGCCAGGCTCCCAAATTACAGGCTCAGAAATCCTTTTTCTTTTGAAAGAGGAAGAGTGGGTGTAGGAAGGTAGGAGGAAGCTCAGTTACCCAGAAGGCAGCTTTCCTCCGGGGGCAAATGGATCAGGCCCTGGTTTTGTTTTTATTATCGAAACAATTGCTGTTAAACAAAAAGAGTGAGCAAATGATGAGAAGAGTTATTTCTCTTGTGAAAGCAACTTTTCCTTTTTAAGAGACATCGAAGGACATTTCTCTCTCTCTGGAGAAGTTCCTTCTGGGAGAGTTAATTTTGTTCAGCCTTTCTTGATTTTTGTGTTTGATGGGTGCTGAGTGTGCTGAGGCAGTGGCTTGAGGATGCCGCCGACAGTCACACAAAAGAGGACATTCGGAAATCCCGGCCGCTCTCCCGCGGTGGTCGTTTGAACCCGGTGCGGGCTGGAGCCTGGGTTCTTGCTCGTTTCTCCCGGAGAGACTTCTTAGTGCGGAGAGAAGACTTGAAGGGCTGCTTCTGTGGGCTCATTGGCCCAAACAAGGTTTTAAAAATAGGGAAGCTTCACATAGAGATGCAGATTGCTGTCTTCTCTTGAACAACCAGAAGCTGGAGTGCTCTGGGCCGCAGAGCTCTGATGGCAGGACTGGGCAGGGGCCCCCGTACGGAGGGGCGGGCCCCTGGGGGTCTGCACACCCGGCCTGTCACCTTGGGCTGGGGCCTGAGCAAACCTCAAGTTTGTATGTTTTCATGTATCGGGTATGACAGTGTCATCTTCAGTCAGTTATGTGCAGAAACATCGCTCGTTTCCACACGGCCCTCCCCCAGAATTACCTTCTCCTGTTAATATTTTCCCCAACTTTTTCTTTTGAGAAATTTCTATTTTTAAAAAACTTGAGGAAGTACAGTGAGAACCTGTATACCTTTCCACTTAGATAAATTAGCACATTTGCTTTCTTTCTTACATACACACACTCACACACATGGCATATATTTTGCAGAACCGTTTGAAAGTAAGTTGTGTATATCATAACACTTTTGACCTAAATACTAATGCATGTATTGCCTAAGAAGAGAAATTCTACGTAACGGTCATCATTATCATACCTGAGAAATTTAACACTGACAGCGTGATATTATTTCATATGTGATACATGGTCACATTTCCTTAAATACTCTGTATAGCTACTTTTATGCTAATCGAAGAGTCAGTGCATTTGATGGTCCTGTCTCTTTAATTGCCTTTATTCTAGATCATTCTCTGCTTTTTCTGTTCATCTTTCAAGACACTAGTGTTTTTCATTTATTTGTAAGAGTCCGGGCTGGTGGTTTTGTACACTGTTCTGTAACTCGGACCTGCCTGGTTGTTTCCTCACGACGAGCTGCAGGCTCAGCATTTTGCGGTGAGGCCTGCGTCGGCAGCGTGGGCTCCCGTGTCCCATCAGCTTGTCAGGCCGTCCCGTCGCTGGTCCTGAGTTGAATCGTTCCATCCAGGTGATGTCTACTAGGTCTTTCCCCCGTAAAGGCACCCGTGTCCCCTTGCACCTGGTAAGCTGCAGGATGACAGCGTCAGACTGGGATACCTCATCCGACAGCACCCCCGGCAGTGCCCTCTGGGGGTCCTTGTCCCGAGCCGTGACTAAGGATTGGTGCGGGCACAACTGGGCTTCTCTCGTTGTGTCGCTCACTCTTGTGGTTATTAGGTGACATTTTCCTATACGATTTCCTCCCCCTGCCCATTTTTCTTGAGTATTACTCTGTGGCTTATTAAGCTTCACTATCTTTTCTCTTTCTGGTGCTCAGATGACCCCAGAGTTGGGGAGGGGAACCCCTTCGGGCTGGTTTCTGTGTCCTTTTGTCCTGTCTCCACCAGTCACTGAGCCCACCCTCGATTTCTGATAAGTACTTCAGATTCACCTTGACCTTTCCTTCCTCCAGACCCGTCATCCGCCACTTACTTCTTCACAGTGCGTGCATTCCTCTGTGGTAGGAAGTGGTATTTAGAAACCAGGATTCAGACCCCGTGTGTTCTTGTGACTGCTGAGATGTCATTGCTTCTAAATCCTTCCTGTGGATAAAACTAGAACGTGTTTTTAATTAAATTGGAATGTTGCTATTTTTCAGAGGTTGTAGCGACTTTATAGATTGTAGTTTGTACTGAAAACCTGGAGTCTTGGATCTGTAAGCAATTTCAGAGACTTAAAGCTTTCCGCAGGCGTCCTTTTCTACAACCCTCTAGAAAGTTAGGGTTTTCTGTGCCAACAGTATGCAGAATTCATTAACCTTCTATATCTCTGAAAGATTGGCCCAGGTAAGTGAGCACAGAATCAGAAAGTTGGATTCGTTGGTTTATTTATTTAGTAAAGTTTTATTCCATAATTCAAAGAATGTTTATCGAACAGTGACGTTGTTTTAGGCAATGCCAAGAGAAACGGGACTTGGTGTCTGTGCTGTGGCTGAGCAACACGTCTGGGGCAGGGTGAGCGCATGGAGGGAGGAAGGTGGATGCTTCCAGGCCCGGGTGCTTGCAGTGGCGCCTGGCGAAGGTGCAAGTGACCGTCTGTGCACAGGCGTCTCCGCGGCTGGATGGCTTTACCGGGAATGGAACGTTTGTACTGTGTTTTGAATTAAAGGCTAGGCTGTGTGGGAAATGCCCTGTGCCGACCACTCTGTTTCAAGAGTTTAAAAGGTGTTGTGGGTATTTTGAAAATGATCTAATAGGCCCTTCGATAGGAGAGACCGTAGTTTGCATTGTTTCTTGGCGAGTGCTTGCTTTACCCTTTATGTAACCTAAGAAGAATTACTTTGTGTGAAGCCCTAGTGTTCTCAGTTTTTTGGTATGTCATGGTGCTGGAATGTACAAAGCCAGGTTCTGTTTTGTTTTGTTTTTTTAATGTGTTACAATTTAGAAATCAGCTTAGACGGTTTTCAGTGTCTGTAGAACAAATGATAGCAAATTTTTTTCTAGAATTGTTCATGTGTGTAGTGCTTTAACAAATTTTAGGGCCTTCTTGAGACTTAGCCGTGGTGTTGTCTGAGCAGTTGGATAAACTTCTTAAATGTTGTTTATTTAAAACGCATTAAGAGACAAATACTGTGTGATTTATCAAAATTATAGCAGCAGTTGGGATTCAGACTATATTTGAGTGGAGGAGGAGAGTAGATAAATATGAAGAATATTTTTTTTACTCCCAAAGTAAAAACATTTAAAAAAGCAAATATAACTGGCGGGCACATAAATTTTGCCTCCCCTTCCAGACTATGCAAGACTGTCATTAATTTTCTGAGAAGGCGACTCTGATCACGTGGTTGCGTTCCCTTCCCCCCATCCCGTGTGGAGGAGATCAGCTCCAGGGCGGCCCGCACTGCGCCCCCAGGGCCCGGCCATGCGGTCAGTGCTCAGTAGAGACCTGCCTTGTCACAGCGCCACTGCGGCCCACCATTCCCCCCTCTGTCAGCTTTGGGTGCCTGTTCGCACCCTGACGTTCCCTTGAGGCGCGCTCCTGGGTTCTCTGTCCTGGAAATCTCTCCCCTCCTTGCTGATTATAAAAGACCAGTGTCAGTGCTTCCTCTTCCATGCAGCCTTCCCAGACCACCAGCTCTCCAAAGCTTGAGGGTGTTCTCTTTCTCCTCAAGCCTTTATGCGCTTTCTTATTCTTAGGAAACCCTTTTATGTTAACGGGACTCCCTTTCCCGAAGCGTCTGCTTCATTTCCCCCTCCCTGCCGTATTTGCTAGTGTGGGATCTGGTAAATATGGAGGTGGCAGGAGCACAGCCCAAAGTTTTCAGATCGGTGTAAGCCGGCGACGTTACGGAGAGGAGAGATGTACAAGGGGATCGACAGTCACGCAGAGCGGGACTCGTGAAACCAGCTGGAGGGTTAGTAGGTGGCTCTGGGGCTTTAGGGGGTTTCAGCAAAGTTCTTGTGATCGGAGTATTACTTCTGTTGAGACTTGCAGCCTGTTCACGGGGCCCATCAGGAAACTTCTCCAGAAAAGGGGGTGTTGTTAGTATGCTGGGGCCCCAGGCCGCTCGCACGGAGCCGAGGGAGGATCAGAGCCATCTGCGTTGCTTCCAGATTTCCATTCATCTTTTTAACACCATACATTTCTTCTTAAATCTGTGCTTGGTTGTGATTAAGGTGGGAAGTCAGTCCCCCCCCCCCCCCCATTTTTAGGGCAGCCTGCTGGAGGAGTGATGCCGTGTCTTCATTAGGAGCGTCAGCTCATTGAACTGCCAGGCCTGCCCTGGGATGCTCTTTTATGCTCCTTCTTACAGCCCAGGCCCTGTCATCCCGAGTCCCATGGTTTCCTGCTCACACGCCCCTGTGAGCTGCTGGGTGGCTTACGTTTTAGTGTGAATGTAGCAAGGTCTTCAGCGAAGTTGTCTTCACAGATCACCACACACCAACACAGCGAACTCAGTCAGGTGCCTAAGTGTGTGTTCTGAAAGTTTGGATGAGTTATATAGCAAGTGAAACTTTCTTTTTTTAATTAAGTTTTTTATTTTGAGATACTCAAAGATTCACGATATATTGAAACTACATTATTCATAAGGAATAAGATGGAGAGATGCCTTGTGCTCTTTAGCCACTTTCCCCCACTGGTAGCATTTTGGGAAACCGTCGTACGTCGTTGGAACCAGGGTATTGATGTTGACGTCGTGAAGATGCAGAACATTTTCCAAGCATCTTTCTTTGTTACCCTGTTACAGTCACACCCACAGCCCCCTGCCCTCACCCCCAGCAACCGCTGATCTGTTCTGCATTTCTATACTGGTGTCATTTTCTTTTATCTTTTAAGAGTTTATTCATTTATTTTAGGGGAGGAGAGGCAGAGGGGGAGAGAGAGAGAGAATCTCAAGCAGACTCAGTGCTAAGCGTGGAACCCAACACAGGGCTCAGTCCCATGACTCTGAGATCATGACCTGAACTGAAACCAAGAGCCGAACGCTCAACTGACTGAGCCCACCATGTGCCCCTATAGTGGTGTCATTTCAAAAAGGTTACGAGAATGGTTAAGTCCTTGAGAGATTTTTTTTTAAAGATTTTATTTATTTATTTGACAGAGAGAGAGAGATCAGATCACAAGTAGGCAGAGAGGCAGACAGAGAGAGAGGAGGAAGCAGGCTCCCTGCTGAGCAGAGAGCCTGATGCGGGCCTCGATCCCAGGACCCTGAGATCATGACCTGAGCCGAAGGCAGAGGCTTTAACCCACTGAGCCACCCAGGCGCCCAAGTCCTTGAGACATTTTGAGTTAATATTTATATAAGGCCTTATATAAAACTTATAAACCTTAAATTTTATATAAGGTCCATTTTTGGTCCTGAGGTCCTTTTTTTTTTTTTTTTTTGGCCTGTCAGTGTGCAATTTCTCCAGTAATATTTGTTGGAAAAAAAGGCTATACTTCTTCCATTGAATTGCTTTTGCACCTTTGTCAAAAATCAGTTGGGCGTATTTGTGTGAGTCAGTTTACGGCTCTCTACTCTGTACATTGATCTCTGTCTCTCCCTCTGCCAGTACCAATAGGCTGGATCACTGTAGCTGTGTAGTCAGCACCAATACCATATCCTGAAAAGTGATTCTTCCCAACTTAGTCGTCTTTTTCAAAATTGTAGCTAGTTCAGTTCTGCCTTTCCATTATCAGTTGTCTGTAGCTCAGAAAAAATAAGCCGTGCTGGGATTTTGTAGGAATTATGTTAAACCTCTATGTCCATTTGGGAAGAATTGACGTCTTTAACGGATTGAGTCTCCCAATCCATGAACATAGAATGTCTGTTTTTTTTTTTAAATGAAATTTATAATGTAAGGGGAAAGATGACTGATGTAACATGTTGACATGTATTAAGAGATGCTTTTTTTCCAGGGAGAATATCCAGGTTGCATTTTTGTTCATTTTCTTTTTTAAAAAATTTTTTGTAGGCCTATGAAAGGAGGTTTCCTACATGTCCTTTGATTCCGATGTTTGTGGACAGTGACACTGTGAATGAGTTCAAGAGTGAAGACGGGGCTATTCACGTGATAGAGCGGCGCTGTAAGCTGGACATAGACGCTCCGAGGCTGCTGAAAAAGGTACCCGCAGGGACACGTCAGGCCGTCCCCACACTAGACGAACTTACGTCTGAACCTCTGTTGCATTCGGTGTTACTAACAAGCCCTTTTCCTCTTTGTTTTGTTTTCCAAAGATTGCAGGAGTTGATTATGTTTATTTTGTCCAGAAAAACTCCCTGAATTCTCGGGAACGTACTTTGCACATTGAGGCCCACAACGAAACCTTTTCCAATCGGGTCATCATCAACGAGCACTGCTGCTACACCGTGAGTGACCGGCCTGGGGGAGAGACGCGAGTGCGGGCCGCCGCGCTCTGGGGGGTTGCTTGGCCCCCGCTTGTCGCCGTCCATCCGCCGCCTTGTCTCAAAGGGTGGCTCCGCAGCACCTGTGGTCCCTCATTTCTCTCTGGTGGGATCAGCTAGGTGGCAGGTGTGGTTTCCTGCAGAATGGATTCCGTTGTTGTAGCGGTTAAGGGAGCCTGGTGATGTCTTGATCGGTCTTTAAATGTTACCTTAACACGTCCTTTCCTCTCTGGCGCCGCTCTGACACTCTGGAAGTATACGTGGAAGGACCCGAGCTACAGTTTTCCTCCGCTCTCCGAAAGTAGAGCATTCCTTTGAACTCTTTCATACGCCGAAACGGGGCAGAGCAAAACAGCAAATTACCACGAATTTATATGGAAAATTTGTTACCATTCCTAGACTCAAAAAATAACCTCCTTAGGCTTTTCTGGGACTTTAAACACATCTTGCTAACAGGTGCACAAAATAAATGCAGATAAAGCCCAGATGCTCAGAGACGTGGCTCTAGGCTCTGGAATCCTGATGCCGAGATGCTGAATGTGGCTCCTTGGGAGGGGACTTGGTGCCATGCTCACTGCTTGGACGTGGGGTGCTTGGGCTTGGGGTTGCGAGCTGCTCTCTAACGGCTTTTGCGAAACAAGTGGTGAACGCTGTTTTCGCTTTTTGCCCAAAGTGGTAGAATGCAAACTTTGGGAAAGGGGAGAGGGAATACCTGTAATGCATACATCTGAGATCGGGCGAGGGCTTTTATCTGCACAGCATCTTCGATAACTTCTGTTACCAGATTATTAGAAGAACCTAATAGGGTCTCTGCTTCTCCCTTACCTTCCTACAACATATCCTCAGCACTGCATCCAAAATGATCCTTTTAAAGTATATCGGATCATACATACTTTCTACAGTGTTACTGCATTTCACTCAGAAGAGGAGCCCAGAGGCCTTCCCGTGGCTTGTAAGACCTTGCATTTTCTCTTAATCACACATCTGCTGTCCTGCCTTCCTGTGCACAAGCCTGTGCACCATCTTGCTGTTCTGATCACGTAGGCATGCTTCCCCTAAGGACCTTTGCTCCAAGCGCGCCCTCTGCTGGGAACACTCTGCCCCCGGATCTCTGCTTGACTCCCGCCTCCACCTCCTTCAGTCTTTGCTCACGGCTGCCCTTCCGGATGAAGCCAGTCTGAACACCCTCTTGACTTCTGCTGCCTCCCCACCACCCCAACGCCCTGGTCCTTTAACCTGCTCCACTGTTCCTTTCTCCCTTGGCACTTGTCTTCCAACAGCAACAGAATTTCCAAACCTCTTATGTTTATGGCTAATTGCCATTCTCCCCCTCCAAGGCTGCACGCTTCATAAGGCAGGGATCTTCATTTTGTTTATGATGGAGAGCGCTGCTCAGGAAATATGGTGAATGAGTGAACCAAGAATGAAAATGAAGCTCTCCTTTTAAGAGTCATTTTTAGAATTTATTTTAGAGTATTTTAGAAATATTATTTAGGTCTTTTCATGATTTTGAACCTCTCTGTGTAATTTTTCCATCTGGTGCTTTCACGATAATAACATTGTTAGTCAAATAAAATGTTTCCTTTTGGTTACCAGTTGATTGAAGAGCAAATGACCTTGTCAGTTGTCAGCATAGTTAATGGGAATGATTTCTCATTTATCTGCAGGTTCACCCTGAAAATGAAGATTGGACTTGTTTTGAACAGTCTGCAAGTTTAGATATTAAATCTTTCTTTGGTTTTGAAAGTACAGTGGAAAAAATTGCAATGAAACAATATACCAGCAACATTAAGAAAGTGAGTGCAGCTTGGGATTTTATGGAAAGGGGAGGCAGGAGCCTCTGAGGTGCTGCAAGCTAGCAGTGTTTTCAGAAGGCTGCAAATGGGCTAGTCAGGGACCCCAGCCATTTCAAGACAAAGACATACTTTGGCTGTTTTTCCCCAAGTCCTGTGTTCAGGGAGGTGTAGGGTTGGGCGGGGGTTCAGATGATGCTGGTGGCCCGTGGAGGTAAGGAGGAGCGTGTAGCCACCGGCCAGGGCACCCTCAGCTTAGAATCACTGGGAGGTTGGGGTGGAGTGGGTGAGGCGGGAGCAGCCAGCTTACAGCATCCCCAGCTGCCACCTTAGGGTCTGTGGGCAGGAGGTACTGCGTGAGGAGACGCTTGCCGGGGATCTCTTGGGGGTCCCCAGGCCTTGGATTATTAGGTTCACCTTCCGTAGAGAAACTTTACTTCTCTTTTTTTTTTTTGAAAGATTTATTTGACAGGGAGGGAGGGGGAGAGAGAGAGAGAGAGTGCGTGAGCTCAGTGGGAAGGTGCAGAGGGAGAAAGAGAGAGAATCTCAAGCAGACTCCCTGCTGAGCCTGAAGCCTGATGTGGCCCTTGAACTCACAACCCTGAGATCATGACCTGAGCTAAAATCAAGAGTTGGATGCTTAACCGATGGAGCCACTCAGGCGCCCCACTTTCCTTCTCATTTTTTATACTGCTGCTCAGTGTTGGTGTGGAATATGGTTGTGAAATGTATCCATGTGGGATTCTGAGTGCTTTTTGAAGGCTTGTTTTATTTTCAGGGTGTTTGAAAGAATTTGGATTGAGACACAAAGCATATATTGAGTACAAGTGTGGTAAATCAGTGCCTTTAGTTAGTCATAAAAAAAATTCCGTCTCTAGATATTGTTTCCTAGACCTTTGGAAAAGATGAAGTAGAATAATTATGAAAAACAAAAACACAAAGGCATTTCACTTTTCTTTTATAGATTTATTCTGTAGCAATTCAGTTTTTATTAGTGTTTTAAAAACCTGGGGGAGATGAATAATTTGAATGTTGAATATATGCTAACCTTAAAATTGGTTTTGTTTAAAAGGGAAAAGAAATCATTGAATACTATCTCCGTCAGCTGGAAGAAGAAGGCATAACATTCGTGCCCCGCTGGACTCCACCTTCCATCGCTCCCTCCTCAGAGGCCGCCTCAGCGTGCAAGAAGCAGGCAGCGTCCTTGGCTCTTGTGGTTCCAGATGCTGCCCAGGCAGAGGGGCTGGGCAGTGAGGCCCTCAGCAGCCCCAGCGGGCCAGCCGAGCCTGTGGCGGGGACCCCCGACGGTGGGTCGGAAAGAGGGTCATCCCGTGAGCGAGGCCGGGGGACTCCGTGGCGTCCTTTCCCCTCGGCTTCCTCCACCCGTGCGTGTTTCCTGAGGACGTGTGGAGGGAGATAATTACCGTCCCTTTTCCACGTTTTATTATTTTTTTCTTAGAATGAAGACACATTTAATTTTTTTTAATGGGCAGGAAGGGTTATATCACGTTATTTTTTTCTTGAAACCAGAAAATGTGTTTCATTTATTTTAATTGAGGGCATCTTTAGTGAATAAAAGGTAGCAACTAATCCTTTTAACAGCTGTATCACCATCAAACACCTTATACTCACTCTGTGCTGGGCCCTGTTGTAAGCACTTAATGAATATTTACTCACCTAACGGTGGTTCCGTTGTATTAGGAAGTGCTTTATTACCCGCATTTTCTGTATGCGTGAACCGAGACCCCGAGGAGCTGAGTAACTTGCAGAGTCACACGGCTGGCAGGTGGCGGTGCTGGGACTGAGCTGAGGTGGCTGGCCCTGGGGTCTGCACGTAGCCGCTGTGCTGAACACACGCATGCACACATACACGCACGCGCACACACACACACACCCCTCTTGTTTATTTCTCAGAGTGATGCCCACTGTAAAACCATGCTAGAAAAATCTGCCACTCCTTGAAGTATTGCTGTGTCTCTTTCCATGCTTTCTTCTCTGCAGCGAAATTGTGCCATTTGTTTGCCATTCTATAGGTAGCAGGTGACAGATACTTTAATTGCTTTGGGGACACATTTTATTTTTCCACCTCGTGAACATTTGCTGTATTTATGGTACTCTGTCAAGAAGATTTCTTGTTTTCTTGACCGCAGTAGCTCTTTTCAGCACAGGTTTAAGTCCACATGCTTGTTTTATTTCATAGTTTTATGTCAAGTAGGTCCTCTTTATATAAGTTTGAATTAAAATAGTCGCTCAGTATCTGTTAGAGATTTTCATCTGTTGTGAATAGTATTGCAATTTTGCAAATAGAGTTGACTGCAGGGTGATCAGGGAATATAACTGAATCAATCACTAGCTTGACCTGGGGCTCGGTCAGGTTTTTGATCTTACAGACTATCACCGAGGGTCTCCACGGGCCAGGTTAGCTCTGCTGTCCCTGGGGTGGTGTTGAGTTCTGCGACTCGGGGAACCGCACTTAACTTTGCTGAGCAGGACGACTTTGGAAGCCTTCACATTCCAGTGTTCTTTGTGTAAGTGTTGTCCTGTAACTTCTATTCCAGACAAACTAGATGCGGACTACATCAAGAGATACCTGGGCGACTTGACCCCACTGCAGGAGAGCTGCCTGATCCGGCTTCGCCAGTGGCTCCAGGAGACCCACAAGGGCAAAGTGAGAACCCGCACCCCTGTGTAGGGGTGCTGTCTGTGGAGCTCTGGCCCTGGTCCCGCTCGTAGTTGCTCAGAGTAAATGTTCCTGATCGCCACAGCTGGCGACGTCCCTCTCAGTGCCAGCATCAGTGGGTCTGTATCTCAGGGGGTGGCGTCCGAGTCCCTCCTGGCGAGTCGTGGTGCCCTTCTCCGTACGATCAGCTGCGCTTGTCTAGGGTTAACGAGCGGACGGTCTCCCTTAAAAACAATGACAGGTCAAGTTACAAAGCAGTATTACATTCCAAGTATTCAGGGTTTTTTAAAACATTGATTTATTTTAGCGTCAGGGAAGGGGTAGAGGGAGAAGAAGAGGGAGAGAATCTCCAGCAGACTCCCTGCCGAGCGCGGAGTCCGACACAGGGCTCGATCCCACGACCCTGAGATCACAACCTGAGCCGAAACCGAGAGCCGGATGCTCAGCTGACTGAGCCATCCAGGTGCCCCCAAGTATTCAGACGTTTTAATTTTCAGAAGCTTTGGAAGGAGTTCACAGATTGTTCTGAGACCAGAAGTGTTTGAGCTTTCCTTTTGAGGTTTTTGGTAGGACTTTGGCCTTGTTAAGGAGTCAGGCTTTTCTAGCAGGCCTCATACTGCTGGGGGGCTAGTGGCGAGCACAGGCAGGCTGGCGTGTCAGCTGGGTGCTGGCGTCACTTAGTAGAGGGAAGCTGGGCTCACGTGGAGTCGGCCCGTGCTCGAGTTCCGTCAGCCCGGCTTACTGGAGCCACAGTCTGAGTGCTGTCCAGTGTCACTTGTCGAGAGCACGCCCGCCGCCGTCACGGCTGTCACTGTTGTGTGCTCGCCGTGTACTCGGCGCTCTTACCATCCTCCGAGGTGGCTGTATTTCTCTCCTCCGAGGGGACTGAGGCACGGAGCGGGGAAGTCACTTCCCTGAGGCCCCGCAGCGAGTGAGTGCTGGGGCGACGCTTCGAAGCCGTCTCCGTGCCTTGTGCTCTCCCAGCAGTGGGGTCCTCGGCGGGCTCCCCTCCTGCCGCCCTCCGGCCCCTGTGGACCGGCGGCGTGCGTCAGCGAGCGCGTGGCCGCAGGGGAAGACGGCCAGGCCAGAGGAGACTCAGACGTGGTTTTGGTCTTTTTCCTCTCAGAGAAGTCGACTTACCCAATAGCAGACTTTGGAGGGGGTGTGTGTTACGGATGCCCCCGTCACTGCCAAAAAATCAACCCTTGTGTCTTCTAACGTCTGTTCTGGTGTAATAGAAACACAGAAGAGCACACCCAGATCATACGCATAAATCAGTCCAGTGAATGGAAGCATCTGACGTTAAATTATTTATGCTTTTGCTCTAGTTGGCTGAAACTAAAATGGAATACTATGAAGATTATTCAGATTAATGACACCAATTTTCTAAAGCATCGAGGAAGGTTTTTTTTAGTAACGGTTCATTTTAAATAGTGCAATAATGCAGCTCCCTGTGGATGAAAAGTGACAGTTTTAGAGTTTTATTCCCTTAGTAACTTTTCTTTTTTCCCTTAGCGATTTTTGACATTGCTTAGAAACATCTTTTTCTCTTCATAGATCCCGAAAGATGAGCATATCCTTCGGTTCTTGCGTGCCCGGGACTTCAACATCGACAAAGCCAGAGAGACCATGTGCCAGTCCCTGACTTGGCGAAAGCAGCACCAGGTGGACTTCATCCTCGAGACCTGGAGCCCCCCGCAGGTCCTTCAGGACTACTACGCGGGGGGCTGGCACCATCATGACAAAGGTGGGTGGGGCATCCTGGACGGGCTTTGAGGCCACGTGTGCAGAGTCGGAGGGGCCCTCCCTCTCCCAGCCGGAACAGAGTGGCACCCATTCATCATGTCAGGCCCCACACCACCCGCCCCCTTGGACGCCCCCTGGGGTCCCCCGTAGAGCGCAGGTGCGGGCTGTCTGCTCCTGCCCTCGGCTCACGGCCCCTTGGCTGCCAAGTTTCTTCACCTCCTTTCTTAGTCACAGAGACTGTGTTTCAACTCATTTAAAAAACCGGCAAGTTTGAGGGCAGTGTTTTCAGGAGCACAGTGCTAGTAAAAGAACTGTTATTAACTGAAATCCCTACGAGATCTATAACAATATGTAGCCAGGTTTTCTACATCAGAACAGTGAAGGACTTCAGCTCTGTTTTGGGCAGGAAGCAAAACATAAGCCAAGGAAGTGATACCCCTAGAACGAAGGGTAAGTCAAGGGAGCGCAGTTCTCTTGGATCGTTTCCCATAGTGCGCCTTGTAGGAAAGCTGGTGTCTGCCGGGGGCATGCTCACTGTTTCCTGCTTCGGAGTTGGACAGTGGGTAGAACGGAATCGCGGACGTGGAGCGGACCCTGGAACCTCCCTCCCCTTCCAAGCAGATTCTTCCAAAACAGAACAGCTTGGATTTGTCTGTTTTCCGGACTGTGTCTTTCGTACTTTTCCAGATTAATTGTAGCTCTTCGTTTTTACTAGCAACATATATTTATTCTCTTTTCCCACCCTTCAAAGATTAAAGTTTGGTAGTGAAACATTAACAAACGTACTTTATAAATATTGGGAGACACTTTTTACGAATCTTCTTTTCAATAAGATTTGGGAGCACAAAGACCTTTTAGTTTTAAGTAGAACAGATCTAGACCTAGGCCGGGTGATAAATACAAGGAGAATTTGGACCTCTTTGTCAAGGTGACAGGACTGACCCTCCGTTAACAGAAGACAAGTCTGAGTGGCTTGTCAGCAGCAGATTCCACCCCTCCTTTCTGCTGCTCCCCTGTGGCACCAAGTGTCAGGAGTCCAGAATCTAGAGACTGCGGACCCCAGGGGACGCTGTGGCCACCGAGATCTCTTTCCCTCTTTGTCGCTGGCCCGTGAAGACCGGGCATTTGCATAGTGAATGAGGTTCCTCTCCGGTTCCATCCGTTAGACCTCCAGGCTGTAAACATGTAGAGCCAACATGTGCTGTTTGGTATGGATTTAAAAATTTCCTAAAAGTCCTCATTTATCCTGATCCTTTGGATGGGAATCAAGAGAACCTGGCTTTTAAAAAAATCTAGACATTAACTATTTGATAACTCGTGAAATGGAAAAAAAGTTTGTTCTCTCTAAGAAGTAAAATTTAAAATACTCCATATTCACAGAAAAAGTGTCTCTGGACATTCTGAGATTCCTTGGCTGTTGAAAGTCAGCTCTGCTCAACCCCTTGGTGGTTTACGTGAGGAGGCCTAGCGATGACCCCGGGCAGTACTGGTCGTTGAGCCAGATGAGAGGTTGCGTTGCGATTGGTGTGTCTCGTCTTGGGCAGAGGGGCAGCGGCCGGCGGGGGGGATCGCCTGTCCACACCCAGCCAGCCGCGGCTTCTAAGCGGGAGAGCCCGCTCCTTGTTCAGGCTCCTAGAGTGGCGCTGTCAGCTTCTGCTCCGCAGTGGTGCTGATCATACCCTCCCTTCCCCTCCTGCAGATGGGCGGCCGCTGTACGTGCTCCGGCTGGGGCAGATGGACACCAAGGGCTTGGTGAGAGCCCTCGGGGAGGAGGCTCTGCTGCGATACGTAAGTGCTCCCGGGGAGGCCGCCGCCCCCTCCCTTTGCCGGCAGCGTGGCGGTCTCACAGCTGTTCTAGCAAGCGTGGAGTGCTTTTGTAATTAGAAGGGCCCGTCATTTCTTTGTGGAACATAAGGAATAGCAAGGAGGACGTTAGGAGAAGGAAGGGTAAAATGAAGGGGGGAAATCACAGGGGGAGACGAACCATGAGAGACTGTGGACTCTGGGAAACACACTGAGGGCTTCAAAGGGGAGGGGGCCTGGGGGGTGGGTTGGCCCGGTGATGGGTACTAAGGAGGGCACGGATTGCATGGAGCACTGCGCGTTATGCGCAATCAGTGAATCGAACACTACCTCAAAAACTAATAAAGTACCATGTGGTGACTAACATAATAAAAATTCTAAAAAATGCATGTTTTCAAAGCAATGATAATTAAAACATAAAATTCCCATTTTAAAAAAAGGCCAACCTATTAATATATTTTTAAAATTTCAAAAGAGGACACAGAAGTTATAAAAATGTTTTTCTCGGAGAAGCGTCAACATAAAATCCGTATAGCCACTCAAGATGACTTCATGGAGACCAGTTTTGGGTCCTCTTGTCCCATGGGCTTGGTGTCCCCCCCCCCCCCCCCCCCCCCCCCCCCCCCCCCCCCCCCCGCTCCTTCTGAGCTGTCTCTCAGGTCAGACCTCTTCACAGTATTCCTCACCCGGCACTTCCTTACTCGCAGGTCTTCACATGTCTTACCTGCATGATTATAAATGCTTCTTTCCTGCCCCCTGAACTCCAGGCCCCCTTCCATTTCAGCCTCCACAGTGTGGGCAGTTATGGAGAGCAGAATGTGCTTAAATTAAAAACCAAACAAACAGGGGCACCTGGGTGGCTCAGTCGGTTAAGCATCTGCCTTCGGCTCAGGCCATGGTCCCAGGGTCCTGGGGTCGAGCCCCACATCAGATTCCCTGCTCAGTGGGCTGTATTATTGTCACTTTGTTTCATAGCTTGACACAGTGGCATTACTTAGACTAATCATGGACTTTTTATGGCCATTTTGCACATAGGTTCTCTCCATAAACGAAGAAGGGCTGAGACGGTGTGAAGAAAATACAAAAGTCTTCGGTCGACCTATCAGGTAGATGTTGATTTTGTTTTTCCTTCCAGCTTATTGAGAATGTGAGGTAAATATTTGTAGTTGACTGTTAGGACCAAAATCTGTTTGATTTTTAGGCTTTTAGATTTCTAGAACCAAATCTAAATAGCTTCTTGTTTTCTGCAGTGTTCCAGAAGGTAGAAGATAGAAAACCATGTAATTGGGTCAGTTGGGAGGGATAGGTGCTTGGTTTTGGTATTTCCAGCCCTGAGTGAGGCACTGATGACCCCGCAGTCTGAGGCGGTCGGCCTGTCCGGTTAGTCTGCACGATCCTTGGGAGCCCACGGTCGCAGGTCGGCTTCGTCTGTTTTAGTTACAAGGGCGCAAGGAAGGTATCCTGTGGCTATGGGAAACTATTCGGAAAATGTGCAGTGGTGCCGAGGGGGGCAGTAGAGGCCTAGCAGGCTAAGTGGAAGGGCTGCTCTGCCATGACAGGAAGCAGTCTCGAGGGTTCCATCCCTGCGCTATTGTCGGCTCCTGAGACGCCGTTGGAGTCAGTGGGTATTTGCCGAAGAACAGCTTCCTGCACCCACACCGTGCGTTAAACAGCCAGACTCGGCCCTGCTGGGTCTGTCGAGGTGGCCCGGCAAGTCAGGCACAGCGTGTCGCCTTGCCTGCTGGGTCACGAGCAGGTCCCAGTGAGGGCGTTACTGATTGTCAGTTGGCCACTGAGGTTCTGCTCTTTCGGGGATTGGCCCTACCCCACGGATCCCGGACGCTGCGTGCAAGTGGGTAGAAATACAGTTGCAAACACTTGAGGTTTTAGAAACTGGTCTGTCTTTGGAAATGGCTCTGAATGACAGTTTCAGTTTCATAACATGAAGAAGATCGCTGAGGACGTGGTCTGCACGCGTGCCGTGTCTAGCGTGTGGCTCACACGTCTGCACCCCTGCAGTTCGTGGACCTGCCTGGTGGACCTGGAGGGACTGAACATGCGGCACCTGTGGAGACCCGGCGTCAAGGCCCTGCTGCGCATCATAGAGGTGGTGGAGGCCAACTACCCCGAGACGCTCGGCCGCCTCCTCATCCTCCGCGCCCCCCGCGTGTTCCCCGTCCTCTGGACGCTGGTGGGTGTGGTGCGGTCCTGCAGCGCCCCGAGCCTCTCAGAAGGCGCAAGGCCTGCGTTCCTGTCCCTGTGTCTGTCTGTCTTAACTAGTCGGGAAATAACAAACACGCCTTCTCAAACCCTTGAAGGGAAGAAAGAGTTCCTGAGAGTCCTTTTGTCACGCAAATAGACCTTCCGGAAAAAGTGTATCAGGCTCCCTGCCCCTGCCACCCCCCTCCCAATACTGTCACGCGGTAATTTTAATCTTTGGGAATCAGACAGCAAAGTGAAATGACTGCATGGTCTTTTCTCATTACTTACAGGTTAGTCCATTCATTGATGACAACACCAGAAGGAAATTCCTGATTTATGCAGGAAATGACTACCAGGGCCCAGGAGGCCTGCTGGACTACATCGATAAAGAGATTATTCCAGACTTCCTGAGTGGGGAGTGCATGGTACGTAGCTAGGCAAGCAGCTCTACATTTGGTTCCTTTGCGGGGGTGGGAAAGGTGGGTGTTGGTACAAGTGATTTTCAGAACTTTTAGTTTGGATTATTGTTTTTTATTTTGTTTTGTTTTTCTTTATTTGGCTGACATTTCTCTGACCCAGGGTTAAACCACAGAGAACCGTTTAGGTAGTTGTTGACAACGTGCGTATTTCTACATTGTTAAATACTAATGAGAATTTGTTTTAGAGCCTAATATAATTGCAGCCTTGCTTTATTTACTCAGCTCTGTGCTGATCAGATTTCTTATAACTGTTTTGAGGAGGTGTGTATTTTATAAAAACACTTTTAAAAGCTCAAAGTGATCTTGCCAGATCGCTCCACTGACAATAAACAAGGATAACATTTTGAAGGGGACACATTAGGGGAACTATTCTGTAATGTGGGGGTTTTGATATACGGCGTTGCTAGGTTATCAGGCAGCCACGTCCACTTCTGTGCCCTGGACTGTGATGAGGGGTCCTTGAGGACCTTACAGCCCCCTGGGGCATGCCCGGCTCACACGAGGGTGAGGGAGACCGAAGGCTGCAGAGGCCCAGGTGGCTTCCTAAAATGACAACTAAAGCCGGAGGGGAGTCTGGTTCTCCTTAGAGAAAGGATCTCTATCAGCCTATAGAAAATAAAGTTGTCCTTTTGAGATGTGTACACACTGGATTCGATGCACGCATTTAGGTAACGAACCGGGTTTTCAGGGGAGTCTTTCGGGTTGTTTAGAGGAGTTTGAACAGCAGCCAGTTTCAGCTTTCAGGGCTTCGGTCCTACTGTCAGGAAGTGTAGGCACCAGCCCTGTGTGGGGCGGAGGGCGGGGGAGCCAGAGGGCCCTGAGATGAATCTGGGAGGTCAGCCGTGGAGAGACCCACAAATGACTCACGTTAGGAACGGTCCCAAGTGGTTGGTCCTTCTGGTCCTGAGCTGGAGCAGAGGGAAACCTAACTCACGGCACACCGGACCGACCACGACATGTTCCCCACGGTGAGTCCTCCTCACTCATCTGAGGGTCCAGGCTCTGGCGCCGAGGCTCTCCTGGGCTCTCCTGAACCCCCCGCTTCCCTGCGCGGAGTCCGTCCGAGTCTTCTAACAGACACTGCCCCTGGCTCCCCACCTCCCTGGGCCTGGAGTGCGAGAGGTGCTGGGATCCTGTGAACTTCAGTATTGAGTCACTAGGTCAAGGTCAGCTAAGAAATGTATGAAGTATATAGATTGTAATTCAGCCTAGCCCATTGCAAGTGGATTCAGAAGAGGCTCTCCTTTGTTGTCTCTTGTCTGGTGTTGGACTGGTCTGACTCGGGTTAGACAACAAATTTCATTGTTGATTATTTGTATATTAACTGTCATAGCTTATAATAAAAACCTGCTTGTAGTTGCTGAGAATAAAACTTTTCTTAACATCATGTTTTTTGTTTAGAGTACAGTGGAACTGCTTGTAACTCTTCATGAACCAGCGTTAGCAATGGATTAGTCCAGTATCTCATACGTAATAGTGTAAATTCTTGGTAAATTAGCGTCAACATGTTCTCACTTAGTTAAAGTAAGACGCGTGGATCTAAGAGGTTTTAGAAACTGACGCTGCTCGGTGCTGCGGCGGCTGGTCAGACCCTGCCGGGGGCTCCGTCCCCAGGCGGCCGGGGCACTGCACCTGCCGGGACGTGGCCCGCGACAGCGGTGGTTTTCAGAGGGTCCCTTCCGTGTGCACAGCTCTCACTGCTGCGTTTGTGTTTCCAGTGTGAGGTGCCGGAGGGTGGACTGGTCCCCAAGTCTCTGTACAGGACTGCGGAGGAGCTGGAGAACGAAGACCTCAGGCTCTGGACCGAGACCATCTACCAGTCTGCGAGTGTCTTCAAGGGAGCCCCGCATGAGGTGCGCCGTCCGCGCCGAGGGCCCGGGCTGGCGGGCCCCCTTCTCCCTCCAGAGACCTCCGTTGGCGGGTCTCCCCAGTAGGATTTCCTTCGGAAGCATCAAATCCTTTTTCTGGTCTTTGTCTTTAGTTTTTTTTTTTTCCCTCCAAACCTGTAGTTGAGGTAAAAAGTCTGCACCGAAGGCCAGGCATCTCTCAAGGGACCTGCGCCCGGAAGGGGTGAGGCCTCCTGCCCTCTGCTGGGCCAGGGACCCCGCGCACAGGGCTGAGTGGCGTGCGGAAGGGCTTCCCTGTGGAAGGTTGCTGACTCTTCGATGTGGGTTCTCCAGCGATGACATAGGGCTGGTTTCATTTTCTGTTTCTTCATGACTGGGCTTTGGTTATTTACGTTTGTTAAAGAGTTTGCCCGTTTTTGTAAGTCAGTTGCGGGGAGGAGAAAGCACATCTCTGTTTTCCCTTCTTGCTGTCACCTTGGGGCGGGAGCAAGAGTATGGCCGTGGTTTGCGAACGCTGTGTGTCCTGTGACATGGCGTGCAGTCTGAGCCGTGAGGGCTCACGACCAGGGGAGCTTTCCTGAGCTCTGGCAGCTTCGCGTGTGCCTCGGGGGTTGCCCAGAGGACGGCGGCGCTGGGCACCGAGCCGGCGTTCGGCGCGCGGGGCTGTGGGCTCGGGGCGGGGGCCGGGAGCCGACCCCTCCCTGCCGTGCACCGCTCGGCCTTGCCGGCCTGTGTCCGAGCGTGGCTGGNGCGCATCGCTTCTGCAGGGGAGCCTCAGGTCGTCACGACTGTGTCTCGAGGATTATTTCTGTTCGTTCCTTATTTGGAGGCCAGGCTGGAGGAGGTGGCGTTCTTATTTCTCTTAGGTCACTCGCTCTTGCCTGTGGTAGAGAACGCCCCGCGTGGACGTTTCTCGGGTGTCACGGGGTGTCCATGACGTGGGGAGGTTCTCTGCATCGGGACGCTGATCCCTGCTTTGGGGGTTAAGTGAAACACAGGTCAAGGACACGAGAGCCCTCGAGTGAGGGCTGAGGTCAGCGTCCCCCGGTGAGGGCAGGAAGGGCGAGGTGGGGGCCGCGTCCGGGGGGGGCTCGGCCCCTGGGGAGCCACGCACAGCGGAAGGATGGTCTCGGCGCCCAGACAGGACGGTCGGGCGCCGGGGAGTCTGCCCGTTCGGGAGAGGCCGAGGCGGCGGCGGAATCGCGGAGTCCGGCCTCGCCGGGAGGAGGGGGCGCACGGCGGGGTTCACTTCTCGCGTCCCTTCCCCTCGGAGCGTGTTAACGGCTCTGCCTTTGCTCATTCCCTGCTGGGAACCTTGCTAGGGGCGCCCTTAGGAGGATTGGGTTTTGGGTGGGCACTCGGTCCCCGCGGCCCCTCCCCTGTCCGGGCCACGTGTCTCTTTTCTCCCGGCAGCCCTGGCTGCCACTGTTCCCTGTGAGTCTGTCCCCTCCCCGCGCCTGGACTGCTTCCTCCCTGTCCTCCCTGTGCCCTTATTTTACTGCCCCCTTCCCTGGGACCGTCCTCGTGCTCGCCAGCCCAGAACAGTCCACGCAACCACTTCTGTGCCATCTTGAGTCACTTCGGCTCTGTGTTGTTCAGGCATTTTTACGGCTGGGAGCCGGGGTGTCAGGGTGCTGAGGATCGTGCGGTGGGCAGTCTGGGCTGCGAGTGTAGCTAGGGGAGAGTGCGGGGCTTGGCCCGTGGCGTGGAGCCGGAGGGGTGGGAGGAGGGAGAGCAGCAAGGTTGGGGGGCGGACGGTGGGTGCGGGTGAAGAGATGGCTGACGGGCAGGTCTCCCTCCCTCCTACAACACACATGGCTGTGCCCAGAAGCTCCCCCGGGGATGAGGCTGCCACGGAGTTGGCGGCACGGGCCCGGGGGTCTGGGGCTCACGCTCACCTTTGTTGCTCAGCGCGCTCTCTTCTTGCAGATCCTCATCCAGATTGTGGATGCCTCTTCAGTGATCACTTGGGATTTTGACGTGTGCAAAGGGGACATCGTCTTCAACATCTACCACTCCAAGAGGTCGCCGCAGCCCCCCAAGAAGGACTCCCTGGGGGCACACAGCATCACCTCCCCAGGAGGGAACAACGTGCAGCTGATAGACCGGGCCTGGCAGCTGGGCCGCGACTACAGCATGGTGGAGTCCCCTCTGGTCTGCAGGGAAGGGGAGAGCGTGCAGGTAGAGCCGGCTGTGGCTCTCCACAGCTTCGGTGCTTTGGCTTCTACAGGGAAGGGCCTGCTGCCTCGCTGTGCTGCGTGGCTGGCGTGGTCCGTCTGCGGGGTGCCCACCAGTGTGTCCAGCGCCCGTTACGGACAGCGTGGCCCGGGAAGCCCGGGGAGACCCCAAAGACAAGGAGCTCAGACCTGAGCAGGGGTCCTGGAATGAATTCATGAGTTTTAGCTCAAGTGCCTGAGTTTTCCTGAGCAGTTAGTTTCACAGAAGCGACGTGGAAGGCAGGGAAAGGCATTCTGTGCCTGGGGATAGCTGGGCCTAGCCTTTCCCCGAGAGGACAATCACCCTAAATACAGGGAGACAAGCAAGTGCTGAGGGAGCTAGTAACCGTCATTACTGATGATTCTCATTCATTTAAAAATGCTTTGTCAGGTCATTTTTTAAGTTTTGGCCAGTTATTTTGAGTGCTCATACTAAGAGCGGTGGCTCCTGGCTGCTTCTGGCCTGCGTGCTGGGTGCCTAATTCTGCTGCCTTTACGGTTCTCAGGGATGAGCCTGTCAGTGTTTGGTGGTCTGAGGAGTAGAATAAAAGAGAGTATTTTATGGGGTTTTAAAAGTAACGAACAGTTTAAGCTCCAGAATTAGTGAAGAAGGTGAATTTCAGAGGTTGACATCCTGCCTTAGATTGCCGTTCTTTGAGCCAGAATGCTCCAGTAAGGTCACTGGGAGCAGGTCCGGGAGAGCACTGTCTTGTCCGATGGTCTGTTTTGACCCCCTGGAGGCTGCAGGAAGGGCCCCCAAGCTCCCTCAGCCCATCCCACCGGCACCTACTTCTGTGGCGGCCTTTCTTCGCCCGAGGCTGCAAGTCCTTGGGGCGGGCACGCGTGGGCACACGCCAGGAGTCCCTCCCCGAGGCCTGCGCGGCGCCTGCAAGGGGCCTGGCTGCGGGGCCGGCGGAGGCCGAGTGGGACCGGCGCCAGAGTATGTTGTCGGCCCTCCGGGCGCTGGGATGGCCGGCGCTGCTGCATCCAGTGGGCTCGGGGGGGCTGTGGGTGGTGCCCGCCGGGGCCGGGGCCGGAGCTGGGGCCGGGCGGGCACGCGGAAGGAGGTTCTCAGCCGGCGCTGCCTGACTCGTTGCAGGGCTCACACGTGACGCGGTGGCCGGGCTTCTACATCCTGCAGTGGAGATTCCACAGCATGCCCGCCTGCGCCGCCACCAACCTGCCACGTGTGGACGACGTGCTGGCCTCCCTGCAGGTGTCGTCGCACAAGTGCAAAGTGATGTACTACACCGAGGTGATCGGCTCCGAGGATTTCCGGTACGGGCTGCCCGCCCAGGGCCGCAGCAGCGCAGGGGTGGCCTGGGGTGGGAGGGGCGCTCTGCGGGGACAGGGGCGCCCGGGGACGGTTCTGGGAGTGCCTGCCAGTTGAGTGCTGTGGGGCCGAGTGGGAGCTGGGGAGCGGGGTGGGCCGGGAAGTGTGGGGAGGCCCGTGGCGCGGTCCTCACCCCCTCCTTCCCCCACCCCCGTGCTGTCCGCAGGGGCTCTATGACCAGCCTGGAGTCCAGCCACAGCGGCTTCTCCCAGCTGAGCGCTGCCACCACCTCCTCCAGCCAGTCTCAGTCCAGCTCCATGATTTCCAGGTAGTGCCGCAGCACCCGTGCCCAGGGCGCGGAGGGGACAGCACGCCTCCTCGGACAGCCTGCCGCGGCCCGCCACCCGCCCGGCGGCCACACTGTGCAGACTCCTCCCCCTTAGGTAGCAGGTGGCCCTGCGGATGCCACCCGTAGGCCTCGAGCCCAGACTGTCCACAGGCCGTTTTAACTCGCACTCCACAGCCATAGATTCCGTATACGTGTGCGCCAAGTCAAACCAGAGCACAAGGGCTCTCTCGAAAGAAAAGTAGTTTATATACAATTAAGAGGTTGACTTTGTCTCAAATGTTGATGCAAAAAATGTTTCCAGCCACTTCCACTCCCTGTCCATTAGCGGATGAATTGCTACACCATCCTTTCGTCCTTCAGAGGTGACCCTCCTTCCTACATGGAGCAGGAACTGCCAGCTCGTCCCCGTACCATGTCACGGTGTCACCCTGTGCTGTGACCCAGCGCGGCCCACGGATCGGGGGCTGCCCACCGGGCCCCTGGGCTCCGTCCGAGCAGCGCCGCTTCGGTGGGGAGCGCTCGGAGGCAGCCCGGGGGAGCAGCCGCTCGGGCCCCGTGGGCAGGTGACCGCGGTCCTGCGGTGGGTGCGGGTGGGCCCGGGGCTCTCGGGGGCCCCCATGGCTCCGGGGGGGGCACCACCACCATTCAGCAGCTTCTCTTCCTTCCTTTCCACATCTCTTTGGTCCTTTCAGGGCAGGATTTTTCTGTATGTGAACTTACGCAGAAGGGATTCTTTCTTTCCCTTTTCTTTCTGGTGGTGGTCTCACCTGTAAGTGCTGGTTCTGAACTCACTCGAGACTGTGTCCCCTCTACCTTCTCTTGGCTCGATAGTGTCAGAGCCCACGCGGTCTTCCTAGTCACTAGGAGGCTGTTTTGGAGACTGCATCACGTTTGCCGTTAGAAGTTGTCCGGTGTCCGTCTGAGCTGATGAGCGTTCCCGCCGCGTGGCCGCTCCGGGAGAGCGTGTGGCTCGCGGGGCCCCGCTCTTCACAGAAGGAAGCTGCAGCCGTGGGGGGTGCGCGTGGGAGTGTGTCCGCGGGTTTGTGTGTGTGTGAGTGTCGCAGTGTGTGTGGGGCACGTGTGAATGTGGGGTGTGCGTGAGGGTGGCAGTGGGGGCTCATGCGTGCGAGTGAGGCAGTGTGGGGGTGGGTGTTTGGAGTGGGTGTGTGGGGGGCGCACGTGGGTGAGTGTGGCTGGGGGTGGGGGTGTTGGTGACAAATGGGGCAAGGGAAAGTGGGGTCAGGTTACCAGGGATTCTTCTTAGAAGCAAATCAGAATATGAGCTTGGTTTGCCTTTTGTGTTTTGGTTTTGATTCCCAGTTTCAGGGCATGGCGTTCTTATGTTGGCCCGTGGTTTTTTCAGCCTTTTTGTGGGAAAAGCAGGTCATTTGCGAATCTGGATGTTGTGTTGGGTTAGCGTTTGTGATGAGGATGTGACGTGCGGTGTCGGGTGTTGGAAGAGGTTGCGTTTTTAAGGACGTGTGTCCAAACCCACATGGCCGTTAGCGGCGAGTGTGAGGCATGGAGGCCTGGGCCGTGTTGCTTCCCATCTGCTCTCGCGGCCCGTGACGGGTGGCCGCGGGGTGGACAAGTGTGTGGGGGCGTGGGGGCGTGTGTGCCCCGTGGGTGAGCCTGGCGGGCTCCCGAGGAACGCCCGGGCTGCGAGCCCCACGAGGCAGCCGCACACCGAAGACCAGGCTTCTCCGTAGTTCCCGGCCTTCCCGCAGTGTGTTTCTTTGAAAAGATAGGTTCGCCATTGGCACCTGAAGCCTCGTTTCCAGAAAGCACAGTAGGGTTAGGTAGCGCATCTGTGCTGCTTCTGATCAGTGCTTCCTGCTTCTACGTTATAAGGACCTGAAGATGGTCCCTTCCCTCTCTCTCTCTCTCTCTCTCTCTCTCTCTGTGTCTCAGATGGCGATTTTGCTGACAGCTGCCAAGAAAACGCTTCCCTCCACAGTCCACCTCAGCCCAGGGATGTTTGTAGAACTCTTTGAGTTGCAGCCACCCCCCTCCCCCAATCCGAAGACCTGTTCGTTTTAAGTTGGCTCAGAAGTGGCCCTGTCTTGTCCCCAGAGAGTCGAACACGTCCCTAGGAGGTGAAAGCACAGCACTGCGCAGACGCCGGCAGGGTTCCTCCTGAGTGACGCGGCACCTGCTTCTCCTTGGAGGGGCCGCGGGCGCACGGGCCCGGACTGTGCCCCTGCTTCCAGGGCCCTGCACTTCTCACACTCCGCCGTTCTTCCGCACTAAGGCTGCCTTGGGTTTCCCCTTTATTACGAGTGTCTTAACTCACCTTTCTTCCTAAATCTATTCTTTGCATATCAAATTCTGTAAATGTTTTGTAAACATATTACCTCACCTTTGGTAATACAATACTGATAGTCTTTAAAAGATTTTTTTACTGTTATCAATAATAAATGTGAACTGTTTAAAGAAGAGCGTGTCTCTTTCTTCCTGTGAAACGTGAAGCAGCAGCGCCCCTTGGAGAGCGGGACCCTCTCAGGAGATGGTAGAGGTTGCGGACAGATCGGAGCCCAGGCGCTGGGATTCTAGAACTTTCCGAGTGGAGCCCCGCTTGCGCGGGACCGTTGGCGGGAGCGTGGGCGGTTGTGCGGGTGGCCGGCCGCCGCGAGGCTGCACGCAGGTGCCGCTGGGGCTCACCGTTCGCTCGCTGCCGCGAGCGGCGTTCCTTGGACTCCGTGAGGCCACGCGCTCGTGACAGGCTGCCCGAGACTCTTCCGGAGTCCCACGGATCCTCGAACCGCGCGGCTGCAGAGGGAAGAAGACGGGCAGGTGTGGCCCTTCGCGATCCTGGGCCCCGGGTCCCCGCCGCTCGCGGGTCGTGCACGGGGTCAGCGGGGAGCGGGCGGGGGCCCGGAACTCCTACAACTCAATAGCAAACAAACAAACAATACAATTAAAAAATGGGAGGAAGACCTGAATAGACATTTTTCCAAAGAAGATATACAGACCATGAACAGGTACATCAAAGATGCTCAAAACCACTAATCATCAGGGAAAAGCAAATCAAAACTACAATGAGACATTTATTCACCACTGTTAGTGTGAAAATTATGAAAAAGGTAAGAGGTAAGTGTTGGTGAGGATATGGGGAAAAGGAAACCCTTGCATTGTTGGTGTGA
>LNAC01000251.1:2090599-2107396 GCA_002007465.1 Ailurus styani
CGTGGGGATGGCGGCTCCAGCAGGCGAGCTGCGCTGTGTGGCGGCGAGACGCGCGGCGACCTGCACCCCGGCCCGGTGTGCGCCGGACCTGACCGTGCGCCGCTCCCTCCGCACAGCAGTTCGGTCCGTGCCTGAGCGCGACCGCACGGCGCCTGTCAGTTCTCCGGTCAAGGTGGAGGTGACCGCCGTAAAATGCCATGACGAACCGATGAATCAGTTTTATTATTATTTTTTTAAGATTTTATTTGAGAGAGAGTGAGTGAGCACAAGTAGGGACAGTGGCCGAGGAAGGCGGAGAGGGAGAAGGCGACCCCCAGCTGAGCAGGGAGCCTGACACAGGACTCGATCCCAGGACCCCGGGATCATGGCCTGAGCCGAAGGCAGACGCTCACCGACTGAGCCCCCCAGGCGCCCCCCTTTTANCCCCCCAGTGAATCAGTTTGATGAAAGGGCTTTGGGAAGCAGGGGTTCCGGGAAGAGGGTTGAGGCATCCGGGTGAAACAGCAGCCAGACCGCAAAGCCTCACGCCTGCGGCCATCTGAATTGGAGGCTTTAAAAGGGTTAAAATGGGGGTGCCTGGGTGGCTCAGTGGGTTAAGCCTCTGCCTTCGGCTCAGGTCATGATCTCAGGGTCCTGGGATCGAGCCCCGCATCGGGCTCTCTGCTCAGCGGGGAGCCTGCTTCCCTCTCTCTCTCTCTGCCTGTCTCTCTGTTTACTTGTGATCTTTTTCTCTGTCAAATAAATAAAATCTTAAAAAAAATAAAAGAGTTAAAAAGGCAACATTTGTTATTTATTTTCCACCACGACGAAAAACCCGTATGGACAGCATCCACAGCCGAACTAGGTAGTTGGGCATCTGCACAGGTGCTGGGTTCAGGCCCAGAGCAGCAACGGGCCTGAGCGCCCCCAGTGTTACCTGCTCAGGGCGAGGGGCCCGAGTAGGGCCCGGGCGGAGCCCTCCCAATAGTGGAAGCAGGGGGGCGGCGGCGGGTCTGTGCGCCCAGGCAGGTGGCCCCGGGGAGCTTCCCCCACAGCCCGGCCCGATGGACTGAGGGGAACCCGCCGGCAGTGGAATGAAAGCTAAGGACGGGGCCTGAGGGCAGGAGCTGGCCAGGCCCCGGCGGCAAAGGGAGACATTTTTCTGAAATTCCCCGAAAACAACAGAAGAGGGAGCTCTGGAGAACTAAACATGCTTTCTGCAAGCCCCTTTCATTCTGAAAGTTTCCGATCTACTTTCACACGAAAACAGGCAACAGAAAAGCGTCCGAGTCCAGACGAAGCTGGGAATGAGCAGAGCACCCTGCGGGCAAGGAAAGGCCGCAAAGATGCGCCTGCACCACGGACACACGCCCACGGTTCCTTCTGTGGTTGAGTTCCAGTGAACACACCGTGTCATGTGGCTTCGGGGCCACGCGGGCGGACTCGGGGCTTCCACGTGCGCCTCCGTGCCCGCCACCAGCGCTGTGGCCGCTGCCCAGCGCCGGGCCCTGTCACCGTGTCCTCGGCAGCCCCGGGCTGGGACCGACCGACGGCGCGCCGGGACCTCGGCCCCTCGTCACCCCCGCCCCCTCTGGCGACCGCCAGTCCTCTGGGGGTGAGAGTCTGTGTTTGGGGTTTTTAAGGAACTAAAGGACATCAGGAGAGCGGACACGACAGGAAAGGATGCGTTAGAAAAGCCCAGAAACGAAGTGACAAAAATTAGAAATGAACGAAACCACTTCCGAAATTCCGACGGAACTAGAAGGACACCAGGTGGGAAACGCGACAGATGAGGCCCCAAGAGGAAAGCACGAGGGGGAAAGTCGTACAAATCAGGAAGGACAGAGGCGAAGAGGCGCCGAGGGGACGGGGCTTGACGGCGGGCGGACCAGGGAGCCCGGGACGAGGGGCGCTGCGGTGAGGCCGAGGCATCCGCGGCCAACTCGGGCTTTCCGAAGGCTGAGAAGTGGGGTAATTGGGGTTTTCAAGGAAAGACGGAGGAAGCCTGGGAACTTCTAGCGGCAGCACTGCGCGTGGGTGTCCGCGCGGCGTGTCGGGGTCGGGGGGCCGCACCCCTTCCTGCCCAGGCCGCGGGTGCAGGGGCGGACCGGGGACGGGGGTCCGGGGCCATGTCGCCTGGAGGCCCGAGCCCAGCGAGGCCGCAGACAGGGCGGAACTGCTGCCTCCGTGTCTATACCGGACAACTGGTTTTAGCAGAGGGGGCGGGAGACGGACAACGTCCGTGAACATTCCTGTGCTTCATCATCGCGCTGGCGGCGTTCGCGTGGTTCGTGAGAGTCTCGGCCTGGGTGGGACCAGCCCAGCCGCAGGGAGACCGCAGCCCCCATGTCACAGCAGCCCCGTGGGCGTGAGTCATCGGCTGGACTCAGGCGCTCCTCTGGCTCCGTGTTTTATGGAACAGGTTTGCGGGTGGGGGTGTTTGTAGTTAGGGCTTTAGACAGCGGATTTGTCTTGAGGGGGAGTGACAGTGGCCCTCCTGCGGGGACTTGGGCTTGCTTCCCCTTGTCCAAATCACCGGAGCAGCGGCTGGGGCGGTGTGACCCGCAGCTCCGGTTGGGTGGCGGGCTTGTCGCGTGCGCAGGGGACCGGCTCCGAGCTCTTCTCCAGGGGGGCGTCTGAGCCCGGCCCACGAGCCCGGCCCCTGCCTGTGCCTCTCCAGAAGCGGCTAGCCTGCTGTCCCGCTCTGACCTTGCCTTTGGGTTTACGACCTCGGCCTCCAGGAGCCGTGTTGACACCCACCGAGAACAGTCACGAGCCCTCGGATAAGCTAATCACTGGGGCTCTGCGCTCCAGCCCAGCCACCCTGTGTCCTGTGACCCGTGAAGGACAGAACAGTGTGCTGCCTGCTCTCCGGGCTATTTCTGGGAACCAGCCCGGGACAAGAGGCCCGGCTGCCGGGAGGAGGACGCCCCCAGCTCCATCTGTAGAGCAGTGTGTGTCTCCTTGGAGTTGAACCCCGTCTGTACCCATGATCGGACTGTCCTGGTGCCACAGTGAGAGGGAAACCCAAGGTCAGCCCCCCGGGGAGAGCCTCGCCTTCTAGCCCGCTGAAGCTGAGGGCAGTCCGGGCTCCTCCGGCCAGGGAAGGCCCTCCCCCGGGGCCACCTTGTAGCCACATGGGAGACACGCATCCTCCGTCCCCCGCTGGGGTGCTGGCGACGTCCTTTCTCCAGCTCCGCCCTGCAAGTCAGCGCCGATGGTGGACATTCTCCAGCCCTCGCGGTTCCTGAAAGCTCTCAGGAGGGGTGCTGTACTTAACGGGTCAGTTTGGCTGGGCCGTGTGGTACCCAGATACTTGGTCAAACATTATCCTGGGTGTTTCTGTGGAGGTGCTTTTTTGGATGAGATTAACAGACGGGGGGGCTGAGCAGAGCAGATTGCTCTCCCTAATGCGGGGGGGCCGTATCCGATCAGTCGAAGGCCCGGATGGAACAAAAGGCTGCCCTCCCCAAAGGAAGAGAGGGTTCCAACTCCCTAATGTCTTCAAACTGGGATATCAGCTTTTCCTTGCCTTTGGACTAAAAAGTTGTCTCCTTCTGGATCTCAAACCTGCTGGCCTTTGGACCAGAAAATACCGTCAAGCCCTCTAGAGTCTTCAGCTTGCTGACTGCTGATCTTGGGACTTGTCAGCCTCTGAAATCATGCGAGCCTATTCCCTACATCAAATCTCCTACGTATGCATTGCTTTGATTCCGACTCTCTGGAGAACCCTGCCTAATAGAGGAACTGTGCTCCAAAACCCTGAAATTGCAAAACCTTTGACTTTTACCAAATAACTGGTTAATCTGGAATCATCTTTCTCTGGTTTATGTCTGTGTGTTTTGGTTTGGGGTTGTTTTTTTTTTTTTTTCCCATCAGTAGGCTTATTTTTCTGAATGTAGAATAGAATTACGGACTGTTAAAGCTGAGTTGGGAAAGTCTAGAATGGTCTAGTTGCAGCTCTTGGAGCTGGAGGATGGTCAAGCCAGGGACAGGGCTGTGCCTGAGCAGGTGGCTGCCAGTCCAGCCAGTTGGGGGATGTGGGACAAGCCACTTGGCCTCCCGAGCTCCCCTTCTCACTGTGAAGGCCAAGTCCGGAGACCTCCAAATTCCCTTCCATCTTGCTGTCATTGGACCATGAAATGGGAAGAGGCAGGCTCATCTCATCGGGGTCACTGTCAAGACACAACAAGCAAATGATGATTAGACCGTGGTGTTCACTCCCAAGTGCTCTGCAAACACGACATGTTCCATACAGTTCTGATCTTGCCTAGGGCATGGGAGCAGAGTTTTGTGCCCGGGCCGAGGACACATCAGTGCCTGCGCTGTGCCTGCTGGGGTCCTCTGGGAAGAGACACCCTGGATATCAGATGGAAGACACGGCACCGGGCGCCTGGGTGGCTCAGTGGGTTAAAGCCTCTGCCTTCGGCTCAGGTCATGATCTCAGGGTCCTGGGATCAAGGCCCGCATCGGGCTCTCTGTTCGGCGGGGAGCCTGCTTCCTCCTCTCTCTGCCTGCCTCTCTGCCTACTTGTGATCTCTCTCTTTGTGTCAAATAAATAAATAAAATCTTGAAAAAAAAAAAAAAGATACGGCACTAAAGGAGAGGCCAGAAAGAACAGCTCGAAGTTAGAAGCAAGGTAAGAAAGCTTAACGGCACTCTCTTCTCCCTCTTCCCGAGGGGGAACGAGATGGCCACCGGATGGCAGGGGGTCACGGGGGGATGTGTCTGTCCCCTGACTGCCGCTCCATCCTGGTGCCCATGGAATGGGACAGACAGCTTGGTGGGTTGAACGCCTGTTGGNGGGGGGGGGGGGGGGGGGACACCGGGCCCCTTCTGGCACCTTCTCTCTTTCCCACGCATCACCCTCTCTGGGGGGGCTTGACCAGCCAGAAGGCAAGGGGGGCACAGCTCGGTGGGGCGTTTGCTGGGCTCATGCCTCTGTCCCTGTCAGGGCCCAGGAGGACAGTGTCTGGCACAGGGCGGACACCTCCAGAGCGTCTGGGGAGTGAATGGCATGAGTTCTCGTAGGTTCTGGTCTTGCGGACATTGTACTCTGACCCCACGAGCCCTTGCACTTTTGCCTCATTTCACTAAAAAATGTTGACGAGTAGACTTCATGAGTGGGTTGGTCTAAAGATGGATATAATCCAGTCTGGATTCGTTATAGACTCAGCATTAAGACACTCATTCGTTTCTTCTTCCTTCAGAAGAAATTAAAGTTAAAACATTTTTGTGGACACCCTAAAAGAATCACGGACCCTGGGCCCTGCTCCCAGAGGCTGCAAACCCTCTGCGGATGAGCCCTGCCCTCCCCCCCAGCAGGGGGCAGGGGAAGGGACCGTCCCCACTGCGCTAACCCTGAGCCCTGCCGGTGCTGCTCGGGAGCCGTCCCCGCAAGCTCTGCCTGCAGGGAGGCCGCTGCCCATTTGTGCCCCCGGGGCTGGCGTCGGCGTGGGGGTGGGCTGGGTCTGTGCTGACCCTCTGTGCACCAGGACGGGTGCAGAGCCCAGCGCCCCTCAGAGGTGTGCGGAAGGGACGTCCCCGTTGGTGCGCTCAGTCCTGGGAGCTCCTGCTCCCTTGGGCCTGGGGGCTCTGGCCCGTCTGCGGGGCGCTTGCCCCTCGGGCCTCACTCGCTGTCTAATTGCTTCCAGGAGGGAGGTGCTGGCCCTCAGTGCAGCCCAAGCCTCAGAGGAACATAGTATGCTCTGCTTCTAGAAGGCTCCATGGCTATGTGCACACAGGTCCCTGGAGGTCTTCAGTCAGAATCTGTACCCAACCCTTCACCGTGCCTACCTTGGCTTCGCTTGCAGAGGCTAGGAGCTGGGGGGTGTCAGGCATTGTGACAGCCCACACCCGCTGCCCTGGAGAAGCAGCTGGCAAAGGGACCCCTGTGCCGGTGCCAGGGAGGCCCCCAGGGCTTGCACTCAGCCCATACTGTTTCTGAGCTGCCCCGTTGCCCTTTGGGGTCTTCCTGTCCATACCCTTCTACCTCTGGCGTGTCTCTCCTTACCTCGACTTTTCTGCCTAAGTAGCACTCACCATGTGCCACACTGGCTTCAGCCCTCCCTGTGGCCCCCAGCCTGACGGTCCCTCGGGCTTAGGCGGAACACCTAGAAGCTAGGCAGAAAGACAGGGCCGGCCCGGGAGAGCAGGCTCAGGACGGCGGCAGGTGCCCTCCCCGCCCGGTCCTGGGTGCAGAGGGCAGACCTCCGGGCCAGACCCTCCCTTGTTCCTCTTACTCGTGGCCTCCGACTGGGCCCGGGTGCATGAGTGTTCTCCGCAGGAGCGGATGGAGAAGTTATTCTTTATCCATGCCTAAAGTCCCGTCTGAAGCTCCCTAGCAGAATCTGTGCGAATCCCTTTTCCCAGAGACACCGTTGTCTGTCAGGGTTGCTGAGCTAAGCCTGCACTGGCAGTGGACTTGGGCCTCCTGGGCCTGCACTCCTCCATTCTCCTTGCCCGGCCCCTGGCCTGGCCCCCAGGCCTTTGTTCCTGCTGTTCCCAGCGCCTGGAACCCTAACCCCTGCCCCCAGGATGGAGACCCCAGAAAGCTCTTCGTGTTTCTACGAACCCTGCATGGACGCTGCAACCCTAAGACCTTCGTGGAACTGACTTGTTGCCCTGGTCTAGACTGGAAGCTGCTTCGTGGGGTCGGGGTGGGGGGTGGTTTGGTGGGATGATCGCCAGACTGTGCCTCCCTCCCTGGCCTCGCGGCTGCCGGCGTGTCCCACCCTGCAGCCCCAGTTTCCAGAAGCCCCTGCGCTGCTGGGTGAGTGGCCCCTGCCTACAGATGGGAGTCCCACTGTGTCCCTTTCCACTTCCAGACCTGAGCAGCCCGCCGCCTATATTACATACTTCCGTTTGAAACAGCTAAGATGCTCCCCATTCTCCTGACCGCTGTCCCGCATGGTGACGTGTGCCGGGAGGGAAGAAGCGTGGCGAGGGACCGGCTGATGGGGTGGGATGGGGGTCGCAGTCTTCAGCCGGGTGAGCAGGAAAAGACTCACGCGAAGGAGCCAGCCTAGCAGATTTCCAGGAGAACATTCTAGAACGAGGGAGGTGCTAACGCAGAGGCCATGGGACAGGCGTATGTTGAGCAGGAGGGGTGTGGCAGAGAAACCTCAGTTCACCAGGCGCTGGGACCACCTATACCTCATAGGAGACCACGAGCAATGTCACCTCTGGGGCCTGGGTCGGTGTCACTGCGGGGTGTGGCTGCTGCCTCGGGGAGCTGCCTGATGCTCAGGGACCTCGTGCGAGTGGGAAAGAAATGCCTCCGTGACGTCGGGGTTTGCTGTCACCCCTGCAGAAAGGAGCCCGTCCTGACAGAGGCGTGAGGCCAGCGGCTGGGCGGAGGCGGCCAGGCCCCAAGAGTCCTGCGAGGCTACCAGCTGGTGGCTCCGGCTCTGACTGCAAAGGGAGCAGCTGTCTTCTGTTTGTCACATGGCCTGGGCTGTTTGCTTGCTTTTGAGGAGAAATTTTAAATCTCTATGATGTCAAATTTCTCTTCCTTTCCTTAAGAGCATCTGGGTTTTACGTCTTATTTGGAAAGGACTTCCCCATGTGAAATTTTTCTTCATTTTCTTCAGGTACTTTCGTAGTCTTATATTTTTACCTTTACATCTCTGATGCCTCTGATGGTTTTTGTATGAAGAGCGATGTAATAACTTGATTAGTCCTAAATGGTTCTCCAGGTGTGGTAGCTGTAGGACTGAACTTACGTCCAGCTCTTTTTTTAAAAAAGAATATTTATCTATTTGAGAGAGAGACAGAGAACGTGAGAGAACACGAGCGGGGGTGGCGGGGGAGCCCGATGGGGACTCGATCCCTGGACCCCGGGATCCTGACCTGAGCTGAAGGCAGATGCTTAACCGACTGAGCCCCCCAGGCGCCCCTCACTTCCATCTCTTTAGAGCCCTCTTAGGGGCGCCCGGCTGGCTCTGACAGTGGAGCATGTGACTCTCTGGATCTCAGGGTTCTGAGTTCGAGCCCCATGTTGGATGTGGAGATGACTTGAAAATAAAATCTTTTTAAAAACCACAAAACTCTCTTGAGAAATGCTTAGGGACTGTGGCTGGTCAGGGCAGGAAGGCCGAGGTGGACGGGAGCCCCAGGGCCCGCCGGGCAGCAGCCCGTGGGCAGCGAGACCGTCACAAGTGTCGAAATGTTGCAGAACAAGTTGTAGTGCTCGGGGAGCCCAGTGTCCCTGCGCACCTTCCCTGCGGGCCGAGAGCGCCCTCGCGTGGCCCGTGTACACGGTGGGGGGAGGGGGGGTTGCAGGTGCACGTGGCCTGCAGCCCCGGGCCCCGCCGCCAGCATTCCCGGCCTGCATTCACTCAGCAGAAACGCGCAGCCTAATAACCCACAGGCCGTCTTCCGAGAAAAGTGATTTATTTTATTGCCTCATTTTTAAACACTCCAGCGCGCCTCCCAAGAAGCTGCTCGGTTTGGGGAATCGCAAGAGGAGATGCCAGCCGCACGCGGGGAGCCCTTCCCTGTCCTTGCTGGACGCCAGGCGGCTCCGCTGGGGACGGGCCTCTGGCTGGGCCACCCCACACCGGCTCTGGCTCCCCAGTGTGGGAAAGAGGCACACAGGTTGTCGCTAGAAGAAAAGGAAGTCTGTGGGTCTCTGCCTCTGGAAATACCCCGTGAACACGGATCAGTTTCGGGGCGTCACGGTGGCCACCTGCAGGGGCCCCGACCCGTCCCCAGGGAGCCGGGCTGGCCGCCGCCGTTAAGGAAATGAACAAACCGAAGCAGCATGGACTGGGCCTCGGTCACGACCCGCTGAGGATCCCCGAACGGGACACTCTGGCCTAGCGGCCGGAGGCCCCGACCTGCTCTCTGGCCTGTTCCCAGAGCGGAGGAAGCTCCTGAGAGATGTCACCAGAATCTCAGCAAGGCCTCAAGGACCATGGAGAAAGGGCCGTGGACCGTCTCCAGCCCCCCGGTCTGCATCCTGCTCAGTAAGGCGTGTCCTGTCCTGTCGTCCCCGCAGCCCGGTCTTGACTTGGATGGGCGAGGTTTGTCTCCTCCAGGGTCTCTCGACCTTGGCACTGTTGATGTTCTGGAATGGATAAGCCCTTGCCGTGCAGTGCCCTGTGGGGCGCCCAGTGCTCTCCCTGGCCTCTTCCCTCTAGACGTCACTGGCATCCCCTCACTGTGACAACCAACCATGTCTGTAGACGTGGCTCACTGTCCTCTGGGTGGGTAAAACCAACCCCGGTGAGAATCACAGTTCTAATCCAACACTCTTATGACCAGGAGGAAGAAACTGAGGCCCAGAGAGGTTAAGACATTTGCTCAAAGTAACACAGCGAGTTCGTGGTGGTGGAACTGGGGCTTGACCTCTTGCCCTGAGCTCCCAGGTGGGTGCTTGGTCCATTGCAAACACAGTAGCTGATATGATGAGCATGATTTTAACAAAAGGTGAGCTGGACTTCATCTAGGGTCCACCTCTCCCCTGGAAACCACGGAGATCATGAGTGAACCTAGTTGGAGGTGCAGAGAGCCGAGAACGTTTGCATGCCGGGGCCCGACCCCGACCCTCTCCCCCCCGACCCTGCACAGAGAACACAGCCTGCCAGCTGGGGGCCTGGACACTCGGACGACAGCGAGGAGCTCTCTCCACACGATGCCGGCCTTCGTTCCGGCTGTTGTGCGTTCAGCTTCGTGGGGATGCCTTCATCCTCGTCCCCCCGATAAATACCGCAAACTCCGAGTGCGCACCGGGCCCCTCGTGTGAGACCAGTGGCCACAGTCTGCTCGGGAAACACCTTCCCGGGACACCAGCCTGTGGTTCAGATGTGTCCTGGGCAAGGCTGTGGAAAGGAACCCCTGGTCAGAATCCTTTCGTGATGCCCCATTCCCCTGATTGCTTCCTGATTTGGGGTTTAATAAATGAGATTCAGCACGGTGTGGAATTTTCTTAAAGCACCAACACGTTTATTTGGAGATGGAGATAGAAGCGGGGTGTGTGTGCGTGTGTGTGTGTGTGTTGGCGGGGCGGGGTCAGACACACCCTAAGGACTGAGTCTGTCTGTGTTAGAACCAGATACAGCCATTCATTCATGCGTTTAATTCTCCAGTCCTCGAGTTACTGGCTCCGACCCACAATAGGCGAGTCGGAGGGATATTAACACTCAAAGGAGCAAACACAGCTCTGTTTTCAGCCCAGTGTCCTGCCTCCCTTGGGATGCCATCTGACAGAGCCACCTGGGCGGGGGGGTCTTGTCTCTGTCCCAGCACCTGCGAGAGCCCCGGGCTGCACTCTGCCCACCGGCCGAGAGGCAGGCGGCCCCACTGTGGCTCACGTTCTGCCGGGAGCCAGCGAGCGCGCAGGGGCCTCCAGGCCGCAGCCCTGGGGAGGCTCTCAGACCCTACATCTCAGGAGGCTTATTCTCCGGGTGGAATGAGCTCGCGTGCATTCCCGGCCCGTCCGTGGACAGGGTTCTGGAACTATGAGCCGCGGGGAGGAGGCAGACGGCAGTGATGCCAGGCTGACTCCAGGCCTTGCAGTTGAACACCTGGAGGTGATCACAACCCGCCGAACACTCCCCGTGTGCTGGGCGCGGGAACCAGCCACAGGGCACCCAGAGACCTCACTTCCCCTCCCCGAGCTTCCCTGCTNGGTCGGGGGGGGGGGTCGGGGGTCTGTAGGCGGGCGCGTGCACGCACGTGTGTGCACGCGCACGGGTCTGTGCGTGCAGAGTGTGGGCACACATGTGCACGTGCGTCTGCGTGTGTGTGTGCCTGTGTGTCCCCACGCCCTGTCCCGGCCTCCTCTGGACGTCCCAGCTCCACCGGCAGGAGCTGCCCCGCCACGTTCCCACGGGCCACAGCGCCACCTGCTGGAATGCGGCGGTGGGCAGCCCAGACCCGGCCTGAGGGAGGGCGAACCAGACCGGGTCCTTCCCCCTGGGCTTGTGACATCCTGGGAGTCCCCGAAGGAAGGGCCCAGGCCCCGAGACCTGGGCAGCATGCGTGGGGTCCAACACCCAGAGCTGGGCTGGGGTGTTCGGGGGACGCCCCCTCCAGGACTGGGCTTCACTGAGCCTCATTCCATCAGGTGGAGGGTCACTCCCCTGCACCCCTCGCGCAGGCCACCACGGCTGTTCCTTCTCCAGCTTAAAGACAGGAAACTGAGGCCCAGAGAAGCTGCGACCAGTAGGTAGAGGGCCTGGGATTCTGGCCCCGGTGAGCTGGCTCCAGTCCCCTATGGCTCTCTCTGCTTTGCCTAACCTGAGGACCTTCACTTAGAGGCCACCTCCTCCAGGAAGCCTTCTCTGACCCCTCCACATTAGGGAGGGTGCTCCTGCTCTGTGCTCAGCTAGCAATCCATATTCCCCATTTTAGTTCTCGCCAGGTTGCTTACCTGGGCCAGGTTGAACTTCCCCCTCCACCCCCAGGCCATGAGCTCCTAAAGGGATCACTTGTGTCTTATTCACCTGCCCTGTGTAATGACCCAAATCTTTAGCTGCACAATTTGGAGTTAATTATGAGGGTCAGAGAGCTATGAAGAGTGGGTGAGGTCAGAGGGTGTACCAAAAGCCCATTTCTCACTGTGTTTGCCTGGACTCCTCAAGAAGTGCTCCTCCCAGGAAGATGCTGAGCCGGGCTCCGAGCAGCATGGTGGCAGGACCGCGTCTGCTGTGCTCACAGATGGCGGCCAGGACCCTCATCTGTCAGCCCAGGGGCAGCCCCGGAAGCTGGCCACGTCTACCGTGCAGCAAGGTCACTGACTTGTCACCCGGGGCTTCCCGTCCCCCCGCCCTCCCCCACCCTCTTCCTAAACCAGGTGGGACCAGCTGCACCGCGGCCCTCCGAGAATGGGATGCCCCAGGTGCTGAGAATCCCAGAGATGGGCCGCATGCCTGGGCTCCGCGCCGGTTCCAGGCCCAATCCTGCCCTTCCGCTCCCAGGGGCCAGAGCTCCCCCTCAGACTCAGGCTCCAGGGCTTGGGACAGGCTCGCTGTGCTCCTTTGGCCCAGACCTTACTTCTTGATAAACAGCTTCATCATTGCGGACGGCTTAGCCAGTGCCCTCGGCTCAATGACATTGGCTCCTCCACTCGGCGGGGGGCAGGGGGGTGCAGAATCCCAACGTGTCCCGACCCCCAGCCCTGCTGTGCTGTCGGCTGCTCCCGGTCATCCCGCCAAGTGCCAGTCCAGACATGGCTCCGACAAGTTAGCAGGTGTCCTTGGGGCCCCCAGGGAGCTCACCTTGAAATAGGGACCTTAAACACCCTAAGCACGGAACGCTTTCCCATCTGGGGTTCCGCAGCTAAGAAAGCAATTGATGGAGTGAAAGCAACCTGTTGAAGGGGAGGAAGTGTTTGCCAACACAGCCACCTCAGGGTCGAGCCCAGACTCCTTCACGGGTCTTGGAAGGCCCCTCCTGCCTGGCCCCCCGCCGACTGTGCCCTCATGGGCCACATTCTCCTTCCCGTCAGCACACTGGGGGGTCCCTTCCTGAGCACAGAGTGCCCTCTCCCCTGGGGAGGCTCTCCCCTTGGCTGCCAGGACTCACTCATTATCACCTCCTCCGGGAAGTCTTCCTTGGTTCTTGATTCGACGCCACCAGTGCTCTACCTGGCTCCCTGTCATCACCCCCCACGGAAGACCCTGAGTGCATTGCACATGTGGTCTTTGTGTCCCTGCTTCTGTGTCCATCTGGGCCGGAGGCCCCTGGGGCAGGGAGGCCGTCCTCACGGTCACCTTGGCACCCCACGCCATGTCCGCCGCGTCTCTACTTGACATGAGGCCTCCTTCCCGTTCGCGCGCACAGTGCCCTCTGGACGCCGGCTCAGCGGCTCCCCACACGCTTTGGCCTGGCGTGTATTTATTTTCCCTCGGCTCCGTGCTTACATTTCCTTCAAGACTTCCTCTTTGACCCTGGATTATCTAGAAGTGTGTTGTTTCATTTCTAAGTGTTTAGAGATTTTCCCCTTGTCTCTCTGTCGTTGACTTTCAGTTTGATACTGTTAACAGTTAGAGAACGCATTCGGCGTGATTTCAGCGGTAAAAAAAAAGTTGAGGTTTATTTGGTGGCTCAGGACAGATGGGTCTTGGTGAATGTTCCCCGGGCACTTGATCAAAACGTGTCTTCTCCTGGGGCGCCCGGGTGGCTCAGTCGTTAAGCGTCTGCCGTCAGCTCAGGTCATGACCGCGGGGTCATGGGATCGAGCCCCGCATCCGGCTCCCTGCTCAGCGGGGAGCCTGCTTCTCCCTCTCCCTCTGATCCTGCTTGTGTGAGCTCTCTCTCTCTCAAATAAATAAATAAAATCTTTTTAAAAATGTGTCTTCTTCTCTCCAGAGTCTTCTGGATCTGTGGGCGGGATCCCGGGACGGATCGGGCCGTCAGATCCTCCAAGGCCTCACCGATTTTCAGTCGGGTCACTTCATCTGTCGCCGGTTGGGGCAGGGGTTGAAGTCCCCAGATGTGCTCGTGGGCCTGTTTCTCCTTTCAGCCCCGCTGGTCTCCGCTCCGCGTAGTTGAGGTCGTGTTGCTCGGTGTGCACTCGGATGCAGGGTTACTACGTTTCCCGTGAATTCATCTTTCTATCATCGTGTGACGTCCCTCTTTGTCTCTGGTAATTTTCTCGGCTCTGAAACCGCCTGTATTTCCTATGAATATAACCACACATGCTTTAAAAAAAATCATTGGCATGGCCTGTCTTTTTTCCATTCTTACTTCCAGGCCCCCAGTGTCATCGGGTTGGAGGTGAGTGCTGTGAGCAGCCTCTGGTCGGGTCCCGTTTCCTTCCCCTCGACAGTCTCTGCTTTCGTGAGCGGATCGAGACCGCGTACACACGTTTAAGGCTTCGGGCCGCCGTTGGAGTGGGTGAGGGTTTGGGGGTGTTTTCTGTGTATCAGCTTCTTCCTCTGCTTTCTTTCCCTGCCCACCGTGGCAATATTTTAGGACCCCGTGCTGAGGTTTTACGGTGTGTCTGAGAGTTTCGTGTACATTTCCACGCAGACGTAGGTGTGGCCACATACACGGCCGATCACCCGGGGCTGACACGGGCGCGCAAGCGTTGGGGGTGGACACTAATGCGACTCCGTCCTCGGGGCCCCGTTACCCTCCCCTCTTCTAAACGTCCGGAGCGTCAGACGGCCCTCTAACTGTCCCACCACCTCCGATTCCGAAGCCCCCCGAGCAGGCAAGTCTGTCGCCCGGAAGCGCGTTTCCGCTCTTGCCATCACTCCTGACCCTTCCTGGTGCCCAGGATTCCTCCTTTTATTACCTCCCTTCTGTCTGAAGGACTTCCTCTGGGCCGTTCTTCTCGGATGCCTCTGCTCGCAGAAATTCCTTTCGTTGTCCTCCGCCGGAGGATGTCTTTACTTCCCGTCGCTCTGAAGGGTCCTTGGGCCGGACTGAAGGCCCGCGGCTCACGGCTCTGCTTCCTGCAGCACCTTAGTGGCCGCGCTCAGCCCGGGGCCAGAGGGACAGAGGCCCGGCTGCCCGGTGCCGCTCGGTCGGAGGGGACCTCAGGCTCGCGGGGACAGAGCGCACCCCCCGGGCCCGTGCTTCTAGTGGGGACCTTCCCTGGGCCCTGGGCGTCTCTGGGTGAGGAAGGGGAGCCCTTGCCTGGCCAATACGGTCGGGGGGCCCCCGGTCCATCCCCCGGCTGGTTCTGCCCGGCAGGCCTGCCGCTTTGGGAGCCCCTCCCTGGGCCCGGGACAGATGAGCCTGCGTGGCGGCCTTCCGTTGCTGGGAGGGGGCTTGGGAAGCGCGCGTCTGGGTCTGGGGGTGCGGCGGAGGCAGGGGGTCCTATGACGCCTGGCGGCTAATTGTTCCTGACTCGGTCTTGGGGTCCCGACCACCCCAGCTTCTCCCTCTGCTCTTCAGGATCCTCTTTGCTTGCCTCTTGCGTCCTCCCCAGGGTGCAGGGGTCTTAGCCGAATGGGGCGGGAAGAGACTGAAGGAAAGCGGTGACCACAGGCCCCTGGGACGAGCAGGGTGAGCGCCTCACGCCGGCTGGACGGCGGGGCCAGCCAGCTCCCATCACAGCCCTGCAGCCCGGGGCGCTCAGGAGCGGTCGCCCCCACGGCGTCCGGTCACCCCTGCAGTTGGAGGGGTTTGTGCGGATGGACGTGTCTCCGGAGACAGGCGCTCCGTCCTCCCCGCCCCGGACAGCCGTTCCCTGCCACCCAGGGCCGAGCCTCGCGACTCGGCAGCACACGGGGGCGGGGGCCGCACACCTCCAGGGGGCGCTGCGGGCGTCCTGGGCTGCCGTCTTCGGCCGTAGGCTGGAGGCCTGGGAAACTCGGAGCTCGGTGCGCGTCCTTGCTGCAGAGGAGACGGAGGACACGCTGCTAACTCTCAGAACCCGTCGGTCCCCGCGCCTTCTCACCCACCACTGAGCGGCGCGTCGGTGTGTAAGGTGTGTAAGGTGTGTAAGCCCCTCTGCGGGGCAGCCGGCAAGGCTCGTGGGGAAACCGCTGGGGAATGAGGGCAAGAAGAAGGGAGACCGCAAGACGCCAATTCTGTCCCTTCCTAGTCCCTTTCTTTCCGTCGAAAGTGCCTTTCTGCGCCCGGCTCTGCGCTGCGAGGAAGGGGGGAGTGGGACGGGGTGCGCACAGGTGAGTCGGACCGGCTGGGCCTGGGAAGAGCTTGGGTGGGTGGGGCCCAGGTCGCCGTGAGCCCCACGTCCAGCCCGCCCCGGGCGGCAGGCAGAGTGCTGCACGGTTCGGATGCCCGGGTCTTTGCACAGGCCTGGCGTCTCTCTCTCAGGCCGGGCGGCTGCCCCCTCCCGTGTCTTTCCTGCCGGGGCCTGTCGGTGGCTCCCCGGGCAGAGGCCCTGATCCCCCCGCCCCCAGGCCTCTGGCACTGATGCCAGCTCTGCCCTGCTCCCCTTCCTCCAACACGGGCGGCCTTCCCCGACTGGCACCCACCGTTCCGCGGAAGCCTGTAATTTCCGAGGGCTGAGTCACTGCTGGCTGGCTAGACGGCTCCACCTTCCCCCCGGCCTGGGCCGTGATGTGAGCTACGCGGGCCTGTGCCCCGAGGTGAGGTGCCCAGGCACCGATTTCCAGGAAGCCCGGCCTGTGAATAAGTTTTCCAATGCAAAGAGCCAGGCAGAGAGCAACCGCGCCTTCATTCCCTCCCCACACCCAAGTCAGGATCCGTGGGGCTCCCTATGGCTGGGCTTCAGCATGTCCCACAGGCTCTCCCGGGTGCTCTGGGGTTTCAGGGAGGGTGCCAGACATATCCATGCAGAACAGCCCAGTAGAAGGCTGCTGGAGAGCCTGGGATGGACTTGAGGCTCACCCACTGAGCGGCTGTGTGACCTTCCCCAGGTGACTTCACCTCTCTGTGCTTACGCTCCTCACCTGTGGCTGGGACTGTGCTGGGGCTGCAGGGAATCAGAGCAGGGAGAGGATGCTAGAATCTGGAAGCAGGTTTCACTGGGGCAGGGTGAGGACCAGAGGAGGGGAGCAGGGAGGGGTGTGGACAGGAGCTTTGAATGGGAGTGAGACACTGAAGTTTTGGTTCAGGTCAGTCTGGTTGTTTTAATAAGTGACAGTGAGTCTAGACGAGCAAAGACGAGGTGGTTCTCAGTGCTGAGGGTGAATGAGGTCTGCGATGCGCTGGGGTTGTCAACAGGGGTCGGGGGGGCGTCGGAGTGGGGAGAAGAATGACCCACCGAGCTTGGCCCTGCAGGAAGCTGGGGACACTCACTGTGACACCAACTCCAGCCTGCAGAGGAGGCCGCCATCGGCCTTCCCTCCGTACTCGACCTCTCCCACCTCCCCGCCCCAGGCCCTCCGTCCTTCTCCCCTCCCCGCCCCAGCCCCTCCGTCCTTCTTCCCT
>LNAC01000251.1:2124731-2179968 GCA_002007465.1 Ailurus styani
GGGGGGCGGGGTCCTGGCGCCCGAGGCCCCTGACCCCCGCGCCGCCGTCACCACTGCTCGCTCAGGTGTCGGGGGGCGTCGTGCGGGCCGCTGCCCTAGGCTGGCCGCACTTCCTGCTCGCCCTCCTTGCCCCCTGCGTCCTCTCCGGGCGCCGCCCCTCCCGGTGTGCGGGTCCAGGTGTGCGGTGTGCGGACGTGTGTGTTTGCAGGGGGTGGTGGGGTGGAGGATTTCCTGGGGCTCAGCTTCCAGGGCTGGTGGTGGTTCAGGCCTCAGCATCCTTTCTTCACACGAACTGTTTGTTACCCTACTACATCCAGGGAGGCCCCGGCTTAGTACCGTGGGTTCGTCCGGTGGGTCTCAGAGTGCGCCCCCCGCCCCGCCTCCCCAGATGTGCTGTCATCCTAACTCCACCTGCAGGTCTGCCCTCGCACAGGTGGGGGAGGCCTCACTGGCTCCTGTCAGGCAGAAGTTCCATTTCACAGATGGGCAAACGGAGGCCACAAGCAAGGAAGGGCAGGGAAGGGTAACCCAGATCTCTCTGTCCTTTTTTTTTTCCTCTGTGGTTCCCCCCACCCCACCCCCGCACCCCAAGGGATCCTTGCAGGATCCGTTGTCCTCCTCAGTTCTCAGATAATAAGCGGCATCTTCTCTTTTGCTCACCTTGCAAACTCTGTTCCTCCCCTTAATCTATTTGGACATGAAGTTTTCTGCCAAGGACTCATGAACTGATTTTTCCTGATAAGAGGACAGCATCATGGGACTTAGTTGGAGCTGAAGAGGTCATTCGGGCCACCCCCCTGCCTTTGGGCCATTTCTCAGTCGCCTGCTTTCCATATTCAGGAACTGCAATGAGTAATAAAGAATAACTTGTCTCAAAGAGGGTTACTCAGAACTTCCTTGAAAATACCCTTCTGGGTCAGTGGCTTAGAATTTCAGCTTTTACCCCATAGTTGCAAACAGCACGCCCTTCGGATACCCCCAGCGCAGCTCTATCTTGGGAGCGTGGGCGCGTTGATGTAACGGTGGGGGAGGAGGGGGCTTCCAGGTGGCATATGCTGGGGTTTGGCACTTGGCCTCCCTTCCTCCCCAGCATGCTCCAAATACTTGAGATGGTTGTGGGCATTGCTTCTGTGTGCGGCTCTCTCCCTGGGATCGCTAGCCCAGGGCAGCCCACGGACCTCTGTGGGCTCTCGCCCTAGGCTCCTTGCGCTTTACCTCCTGCTGGTGGGTCTGGACAGTGGGGGCCATATGGGTCCCGCCGGGTCGTAGGTCCTTGGCCTCTTCCTGGGGAGACTTTCTAAGACCATCCTCCGGGGATGCCAGGGGACCCCTGAGGCTCCTCTCCTTCACACCTTCTCCCCCTCCTCCCAGGTAAATTAAAAAAAGAAAGATGAAGCTTTGTGTAATGAATGGAAGTAGGGTTTATGGGGTGAGTAGGAACCAGCTCTTGTAAAAGCAGCCTCCGTGGCTCCTGTGTTTACCTAACGGGGTGGGGCCCTGGAGGACCGGAGCAGGGAGGGCTTGGACCCTTTCCAGTTTGTTCCCCTGCTGGCTGTGGTCCAAGGTGGGCTGGGTCACTCTCTTGCACTTGAATGGGATCGGGCTGGAGGGGCCTGGCCCAGGGGCAGGCTGGCCTCTTGGCCTCATTCTGAGCGTGCCCCAGTTCTCTTGGTGCGCCCTGTTCTGGAGGGGTGCTCTGCAGAAGTCAGACTGACCCCTACGCAGCATCCATGCTATGAAATTAAGGAGAGCCCCAACGGTGTTAAAAATCCCCTCCAGGGTTGAAAGTCCAAAGACCGCCAAGAAGGTTTTTATTTTGTGCCTGGACTGAATGGGATCATTGCTTCTGAGCCTGTTTATGGGCTCAGAAAGAAATCGAAGGATTATAACAGGGTCCTCTGTAGAGCTGCTTTTGAGCACTCATGAATCTCTGAAACGGGGAAAATTTTTAAGCTCTGCTTTGGGGCGGATCCCAAGTGTCTAGGGTCTGGACGCATTCATTGAATGCATGCCATGCGTTGGGCACGTACCTCCCGGACGGCCAGGGTGCAAAGATGCTGAAAAGATGGGGGTCCTTGCAGCATGCTCTCAGGGGAGACAAAAAGCCGGTGAGACACGGGCTGGATGACACCCCTGCCCCCCGACCTGAGCCACGGGCTCCAGATGCTGCCCAATGCTCTGGAAGGAGGGACCACCGGCGTGTGGGGAGGTTTGAGTGGGAGGCAAGATTGAGAACTGGGCATTGAGAAATGAGAGGTGGGGAGTAGATGGAGAATAAAAAAGGGCTTTCCAGGTGGGGGACAGCAGGTCGGCAGGCTCTTCCTGGACCCACTTCACCTGCTGTTCTGGTGGGGGCAGGGCTGGGCAGGCAGTGTGGCCCGGGGGCTGACTGCGGGGCTCCTGGAAGCCAGCGCCAGGCTGGCCCCTCCTTGCTGGCGGGCAGGGTGCTTGATCTCGCTTCATCTGATAAACAGGGTTGATGCTGATTTGTTGTCCACCGTCGTCATCATTCTTCCCAGCCGCAGGAAGGCCGAGAAGGCCGTCTGCTCCTGCCCTTTCCCAGGGAGCCTGGGAGCTGCCCCGTCCTCCCTGCACCCTCCGGGGCCTCGGAGGCCAGGACCGAGGCCCAGGCTTCTCCCTCAGCCGCTCGGCGTCGGAGCCTGCTGCAGTCCGACCCCCTCTGGTTTTCTGGTGTTCTGAGCGCCGGGTCACGGGGACCTGGCCTTTCAGTGTCCCTGGCTCCCCTGGGAGGCCTCATGGGCACAGGCACTTACCTGAGGCCCACGAACCTCAGAAATGGGGAGCAGGGGGGTGGGGGTTGGTCTGTGGGTGCACTTGGGAATTAGTCTGAGATTCGGCTTTCAGGATATTCCCAGAGGGGTACCTGGCCTACCAGAGGTTCAGAAGACCTGGGTTGATCCAGAGGCCTGGGTAGGAGGCTGGACCCCAGGGGAACGCAGACTGTGTCTGCCGCTGGCCCCTGGAAAGTGCGGCCTCCCTCTCGCCCAGTGCCCTAGGGCCTGACTTACGGGAAGGGAGAGGAACCTCCCCGAACACTTCCCCAGTAAGCTAACCCCGGGCTGCCGGGTGAGCGTGGGCAGGGGATGAAGGCACGGTTCTTCCTCTTCTCTGTCCCGGCCCCACCCCCCGCCTGTCCTCGCTGCCCCGTGTCTCCTCGAGCCCAAGCCTGTTTGCTGCAGCTCATTCGGGGACCCGGGGAAAGAGAGAAAGAGCGACCTTGTGCAACAGTTAGTCCGTGGCCCCGTGGCCTTGTGCCCAGGACCGTGGGACTCGTGGACCCCTGAAGCCCCCCAGTCGTGAGCAAGCTGGCCGAGCCTGAGACCCGGGGCCATCGCTCTTGCTGGCCTACTGCCGAGGAGGGGAGGCCCGCTCAGGAGCGGGTGGTCTGCGGCCCTGCCTTCGGGCTCACCCCGGCTCGCAGTCACCTGCCCGGCAGCATCTCCGCAGCCAGCCCAGAGGTTCTGAGAGCCCAGGGGCAAGCGCCTGAGTTTGAGGCTGACCGCCTGGCTCCTGGAGATCCACCCCCCTCCAGGTAGCCAGTTGGAGCCGGGACAGGTGCAGAGGGGACAGGAGATCGGCCCTCCGGAGCAGAGGCCTAGAGCCGTGACCACATGCACATGCTCAGCGCTCCCAGGAGGGTGTCAGCAGAGGGCATCTCATCTGAGGACCCGGGGACCCCGCTAGTGGGAGGGAGACTCCCCCCACCCCCCACCCAGCCCCTCGGGTAGCCCTCTGACACAGGCCGCCCCACATGGACGGGACCTGGGGGCCGGACCTTGTTTGCGCACTGCTGTTTGTCCGTGGGCAGTGTTGCGTGGCCGTGTTGTTTGTCTAAGATGTGCTGGATAAGGAAGGCTCGGTGGCCAGTGGTGCAGGGCCCAGCCTGGGGCGAGGAGCGCCAGTTCCTGGGCGGATCCGGCCGGTGGCCTTAGGGGAGGGAGGGCTGGAGAGAGAGGCCCCGGGGTGGGGGCCTCTGTGGGGGGAGGGAGGTGACTGTGCTGGGTTCCTGGCTCTCTGTCAGAGCTATGATCGTGGAATGCCCAGCTGGAGGAGTGGCCTGGGGGTCTGGAGGTGGGCCCGTGGGTGTGAGTGGCAGGGCAGCCCCCCTGGGGACCAGTGCAGAGCACACAAGGGACCCAGCCTCCCAGAGGGATGGGGGCTGAACTGTGGTGTCTGTCTCCCCAAGCTTCCGGGCCTGTTTTGGCTCTCCCTGTGGGTTCAGTCATTCATTCCCAGAGCGCCGCCGAGTGCCAGGCTCTGAGCGTCCTTCCGGCCCCCTGGTGGCTCCCACTGCCACTCTGGAAGCGTGGCCTGGCCTTGGGTCTCCAAGGTTGAGTGTGGCCCTCTGCTCCCTCCCGTTTCTCTCCGCCTTATCTCCCTGTCCCCGCCCCGGCCCAGGTCCATTGCAGCTCGTGTGAAGAGGGGGCATTGAGCTGCTGCTGGCGGAGGGGGCCTCCGGATGTCTTGCTGTCAGTGGCCTTTTGGAAGCTCAGCAACAACTGAGCTTTGTTCCCGGCCTAATCTGACCTGGTTCTCTGAAGCGTGACTGCTGGCCGCCTGCAGGCCTCTGGGACAGGAAGAGGGACAGTGGCAGGGAGAGGAAGATGATCCGGGCCCCAGGGTGGCCCTCGAACACACGTCACCGGTCATCCTCCAAGGGCTGCTGGCTCCAGGCCCCACGTGGCATGTGTGGGCCCCACCAAGGGCTGGGTGGGGAGAGGAGGGCTGGGGAGACCTCTGTCCTGATGCCCCTTGGACAGTCACGTCTTCTGCGGGCCTGGGGTTTCAGAGTGGGGCCGAGACAGGACGATGGGGCAGGGGCTTGTCCGCAGTCCTCTCTCTGGCTCCCGGAGAGGCCTTGCTCATAAGGGGCGTGCAGTGATGCCTAGGCGGTGCCCGGGCCTTCGTGGGCCCTCTGGCTGCACCTGGGAACCAGGGGCTGGTCACGCAGCCATGCGAGTCCCTGAGAGTGGAGCCAGGGCCCCTCGTCCTGGCCCGGCCAGGCGTGTTGGGGCAGCGGCTGAAAGGCAGGCGGCAGCGACTGTCTGCCCGGGCTGGAGATTGCTCCTGGGGAGTGTGGTTACCGGGAGGGGCCGGGCAGAGGCAGGCTGGCACGCCGCCTCGGGCAGGGCCCGCACCTCCATCTGACCTGCATCCTGGGGCTTTCACAGACTTCCCAGGGCCCGCTCTCCTGTTTCGCCCCAGGATCAGAGCCCAGTGGGAGAAGAATGCTCCTGTAACCCAAGCCACTTGGAAGTGGGTTAAATCCAACCCCTGTTGTCTTCCAGCCTGTTAAGGACCAGGCTAATCCGCTCGGGGTGGGGGGGGATTGGCGGTTAGTTTGCAAAACATGCTAAGAAAACCGTGACTTGGGCTCTGTAGCCACAGGTTCAAATGGGTGGGCGTTGGGGGGCAGGAGTCGGATGGTTGCACACAGGTGAGCCAGTGTAGATGCCTCGGGGACACAGGTGGTGGCGTAACCTCCCGGGGCACACGGCGGCGGGGGTGGCGGCGTGGGGCTGGGGAGGGGGCGGTGGTGGACTCCTGGGGGGCGCAGTGTCCTGCCGCCTCTAGCAAGAGGGGCAGAGGTGGGGCAGACGCTCAGGGCGGCTGAGCGGGTCATTCTGGACCGCGGCGCCTTCCTGCTCACTGGGGGGCAGCCGCTCCAGCTGCCAGACCTTGGCATCCATTTGGGGGTTTGTTTTCTCGAAGAAAAGCTTTCTGAAATACACACTGTGCATCTCTTCCTTCTCTTTGGTCCTCCCCCCCCCCCCCCCCGNCCCCCCCGTGGATCGCTTTGTTCATTACTTATTGCCCATGTGAATAGGAAAGTGCAAAAGCAGATTCTTCAGTCCCATCCGTCCTGACTCTGCTTTCTGTGTGCCCTCGGCCACGGGCACAGCGTCGGATCGTCCGAGGGGTAGCCCGTATTTTCCCAGAGGTACGCGTTCCCTGCAGAAGCCGTTCGATTCTGCTCTTTCCCCCTGAAATCCATCTCGTGCAAGGACCGCTCCATTACTGGCTCTCCGGAGTCTCCTGATGGACTTGACCATCCTCTTACTCGCTGCTGACATGGACCCTCTTCTGGGATGGCGGGGGAGGGGAGCCGCGCCTGGAGCCGAGGGTTCTGTGCTGAGCTGCAGGTGTGACAGTAGCCGTGCTCCCAGCGGTGGACGCGGGCTGCTGGGATACCGGAGATTTGCTTTAGGTAATTAGCTTAAGAAAGCCTTGCGCACGATGACTCCTTTCTTCCGTCATTCCTGGGATTGCCTCCCAAACCAGACAAGTGTTCTTACCGCGGCGTTCTGTAAGGGGGCTTGAGGAACAGAAAATGCCATTTACTCGGCTTATCAATTGCTTCCAGGACTGACTTGTTTAGACGATCGGCCCCGGATCTGTACGGCGGAGCCACCCCCGCCACGGTGGGACGGGATTTGGAAGTGGGGCATTTGGGGGCCGATCCTGTTTAGGCCGTCTCGAGGGCGGCGCCCCCATGGTTGGATTGGGGTCCTCATATGAAGAGGAGGAGACTCCGGTGCCCCCCCTTCCCGTCCTGTGAGCATAAATGATTTTTTTTAATTAAAAATCAATGAAAGATCAGCCCTCTTGCCTACAGGGCTTGGTTCCTGTGTCTGGTTGGTGTTTGATGTCAGGGGAGCCACCCTAGGGCCCTCCTTCCCTTTGTCCCTTCTTTGGCCCCTACAGATGGATGAATCTGTACCCTAAGAGATGTCCCTTGGCTTCCTTGAGCCAGCCTGAATGCCCTAATCTTGAGGCCTGTTGACCCAGGTGACCGCCTCCCTCTGTTACCTGGTGACTTATGCAGTGACTCCTTCTGGAACTCCAGGCTCCAGGGGCCAGTGAACTGCATGCGCTGCCTGCCCGGCCCGTGGACACCCATCTCCCGGCCGGCCCTCCCAGCACCTCTGTACCCTGACCCCGCCTCTCTCCACCGAGTGCCCTCTGTTGCACTCCCACCAGCATCCGAAGCCAAAGCGAAGCACGTCTAGCTCTTGGGTGACTCGGGGGCACGGTCAACAGCGGGGCCCAAAGACCAACGAAGCCTTCCGCACGTTCTGGGGGCCCCTTCCTCCCGCTCCTTCCTGCTATGGTCAGCAGTTTCTGATGGCTTCTCCTCGGTTTTCCCTCGGGTCCCCTGGCCCGTGGTTCATCTCATCTTTCTCGCGTGTGCGGTTTGTTCACGGTGTGCGTTTTGGGATGTAACCGGGACACAGAAATCACTCGAGGACTTGGAGCAGAAGGACTTCAGTGTAGGGTCTTTGTTACACAGATGATGGAAAGAAGCAGCCTGGGGCGGATCAGGCTTGTGTGGGGTCTGTATAGCCCTTGAAAACTATGCACGTGATTCCTTGTTTAGAACGAGGAAAGAAAGAACATCAGATTGTAGATTTTATTTTATTTTTTTAAGGATTTTATTTTTAAAGCCTGCTCTACCCCCACTGTGGCGCCCAAACTCACAACCTCGAGATCAAGAGTCACATGCTCCACCGACTGAGCCAGCCAGGTGCCCCCAAATGGTAAACTTTAAACAGCCGGCAAATACCATAAGCACCAGAAAATCCCCCCAAATAGGAATGCTTTTGCCAATCAGCTAACTGTGCTCTCTCCAAAACACTGGTTGTTTCCTACTGTAGTTTTGGCTATGAGCTCTGATCGCTTCTTTACACGATGACTCGGTAACATCCCTTTCTCATGAGAAAATAGAAAGTTCATTCATTTTCTGGTTAATCAAAGTTTATTTTTTTACTTCTTTACTCGGTAGTTGGGATGCATTAAAAAGTGTGACTTCAGAGGCACCTGGGTGACTCAGTCAGCTGAGCATCTGACTCTTGGTTTCAGCTCAGGTTACGATCTCAGGGTTGCGGGATGGAGCCAGAGTGGGGCTCCACGCTCAGTTCCGAGTCTGCTTATCCCTCTCCCTCCGTGTCACCCTCCCAGCCTGGCTCAAGTGCACGCACTCTAAGATTAAAAAAAAATCTTTAAAAGAATACTTGTGGGGCGCCTGGGTGGCTCAGTCGGTGAAATGTCTGCCTTGAGCTCAGGTCATGATCCCGGGGTCCTGGGATCGAGCCCCATATCGGGTCCCTGCTCGGTGGAGAGCCTGCTTCTCCCTCTCCTTCTGCCCCTCTCCCCTGCCTGTGCTCTCTTTCTCCCTGACAAATAAATAAAATCTTAAAAAAAAAAAAAAGAACACTTGTTACCCTTTAAAAAAGAAGTGCGACTTCACATAGAGTTTGTGGTCCCGCCACAATTTTTGCTCTACCAACACAAGAATTCTAATAAATTCTATCTTTAAGATAATCTCTCTTTTTAAGGATGAAACAGGAAAGTGTGGGGCATTTGTAACAGTATATTTATTTCTGACCAGAGATGCTTTTCGTTTTGACTCCCCCTAGAAGAGAATCGAATTCTCTGCTTATAACTTTGTGTCTGGTGATGGGGATTATTTTCCGTGGACTTTTTCGGGGCCTAGCTTCTGGCTTCACACATTCCACATCTCGCTTTCCCCCCACTGCCCGCATTTTTCCGGCAGGCGTTCAGGTCGTGCTCACGACTTATCCCTTCTGATTCCGCACAGCACACAGATCGGAAGGAGTGTGGCTGGACGGCCACCTTGGGATGGCTAGCAGTCCCCTGAGTAAACACAGACGTGACCGTGAACCGTGTCAGTATAACCCAGCCGAGTCCAAACTCTGTCCAGGTCTCTCCATCCATCCTTGGCGGGGGCCCCCACCCCTCCACTGGTACCTTACGCAGGAGTGTGACGGGTAGGAACTCAGAGTGGGCACAGGCAGTGATTGTACCGGATTGGATTTAAGATGTTTTCTGTTTTGCAAATTTTACAAAAGCGCTTGACCCCGTGGCTATGTTGTGAGAGCCCTTCTCCCGCTAGCCAAGGGCCCTGGAGCTTCAGGTTCCTTGGCTTCCTGGAGACAATCTACAGATGAGCGGCAGGAAGCCACCCCCCCCTCCCAGGTCAGAGGTTCAGAGGGAGGAGGTGGTGTCCCCAGTCCACAGTCACCTGATGGCAGTGGGGCAAAGGCAGGCCTGCCGGGCCCGAGTTGCTGCTTTCAGCAGAGACAAGATCAGCTGCCGGAGAAACCTTCCAAAGCAGAGAGAGGGGGAAGGCTCTGCCCGGTTTCTCCCTTGCTCCCACCTTTTAGCCTCCTCCCAAGCCCCCACTGGGTGGCAGATCTGGGGAGCCGCTCGTCCTGTGGGCCACAGCTTGTCTGCCACGCCACGGAGAGCCGGGAGGGGCGAGGAGTAGAGGGGTACGCTCCTGCTTAAAGATGACCTGTTGTTCACCTGAAATTCAGGTTTCGCGGAGGGTATTTTTTATGGCGACGTAGTGTGTAGGCGTGGGACCGAGTCCAGAGGCACAGCTGGGAAGGCTCTGTGGGCCCTCGGTCAGCACCGAAGTCGAGGGGCGCCCTGCAAAGGCCGAGGGAGGAGGCTGGGAGAAGAAGGAGGAGCTTATCTCCTCATCCCAGCCTCTTCCACCATAAGCCTAGAATTTGACTTATTTTTTTTTAAAGATTTTATTTATTTATTTCACAGAGGGAGAGAGATCACAAGGAGGCAGAGAGGCAGGCAGAGAGAGAGGGGAGGGAAGCAGGCTCCCCGCTGAGCAGGGAGCCCGATGCGGGCCTCGATCCCAGGACCCTGAGATCATGACCTGAGCTGAAAGCAGAGGCTTTAACCCACTGAGCCACCCAGGCGCCCTAGAATTTGACTCTTGACTCCCCCTGCAACCCTTGACTTTGCGCAAGCCGCTCCCAGCTTCTGTGGGCACGTGAGCCGCAGAGAACGGGATGGGGTGAAGACCGTGCATCCTGGGTCCCCATCCTGGGCTCAGGGGTGGACGGACAGGTGGCTCTGGGCCGAGGTCGCTGGGACTTCCCTGTCCTTTCCTGAGAAGCTCGAACTCAGGTGTTCGAAGACAAAAATCAAAAATGGATTCTTTTCTGTTCTTTATTGAAAATGGATGTTGTGCAAGTTTTCATAGCGCCTCTCCCTGCAACGGGGAGACTTCTTGACTGGAGGAAGGTACTGGCCAGACCTCATTTGTTGTTGGCACAGAGCAGAACTGGGTGCATGTGTGTGTGTGTGGGGGGGTTGTGTCACCCTCCCCCTGGGTCAGGATGTCCAGCTGTGCTCGACCCCAGAGGGGCTGGGGACAGTCGCCAGATGGTGGGCGGAGACAGTGGCCCCGAGGCTGTGCGTGGTGTTGCGGTCATTAATTTCACAGCTAATAATAATGTATGAACTCGGGAGTCTACTTAGATGCCTCGGTGCCTGATGAAGCATTTTGAACTTGGAGTGTACTGGGTCCCATTGTAAAAACTTGGCCAGAAGGAGGACATCCAGGGCCTTCATGCCGACTGCACCGCGCCTCCTCCCCTGTGCAGGCTCCCCAGGTTGCACGCCCCGGGGGATGCCCACGAGATGGACCGTGGGCTCCCCCAGCTGCAAGGCTGCTGTGCCCGGGTGGGGGGCTGCTGCCTTGGGGCCGTGTAGCGCAAGGGAGCCTGGGCGGTTTCCCCGCACAGGCTTCTGCTGTCTGGAGGTGGGGTCGGCCTCCAGGCTCCATTTCTACCGGGAAACGCCTCCCAGGCCATCCCCATCGGCCCAGCCCTGCCCAGGACTGCTCGCTTTCCCTCGGGGACGGAGGAGCCCCCGCTCCCAGTCCGACATCTTCTCTCCCGCTCCGGAACGCTGCGTTTTCATCCCATCTGAGACACCGGCCAGGGGTGAGTCCCGCTTTCTGTCCCCACTCCCTTTGCCTCGACTCCTCTGAAGGGTGTTTCAGTCTCACGGGCTCAGGGCTCAACACCTGACACTTTACTGGTGTGTGTCACCGGTGTGGAGTTTGTGACCGTCTATGAAATGGCCTTTGTGCCCGGCCTCGGAATTTCTGGGGTGCCTGGGTCCGGGAGGGCCCCCGGATCCTGAGTTCCCCCAGCGTGACTGCTCCCTCCGGTCTTACACGGACTTACACTTTGTTCAAATGCATCCGCTCGGGGGCAGCCAAGCTTTGTCGATTCCTAATTATAGATCCCTGGGTTCAGGATGGCACAGAAGGCTGGGGAATATAAGCGTAAAAATAATTTTAAAATTACGATTATGATTAATGTGCTACTAATGATAATAATTACATAATTTATTGAGCGCTTGCTTCGTGCGAGGCGCTGTGCCGGGTGCTCACAGCGTGTGGCCTCGTTTAACCTCGGTCACCCGTGCGCATGCGCTCCGCTCTGTCCGCGGGCTGCAGACGGGGCAGAACGTTCTGGCACTGGAACGGGGACCTCGTTTCCTGGGGCGGTGGGGTGCAGCTAGCGCCTGGCAAACCCCAGATTTGAACCCTGCTCCTCGGTCTGCCCGGCTTTCCCGCCTCCGGGGCCTCCGGGAACTCCAGCTGTTTGGTCGGGGATGAGACCCGACGGCCAAATTGCAAATCGCCTCCTCTCCTTCAGAATATGTTTTATTTTAAAATCACATAAAAATAACTCAATTCTCAACTGGAACAACTGAGCGCTCAGATGGCTTGGAGGCCTTTCCGGCTCCGTCTTCGCTGGACTCCGACGCGGGGCCTGAGGAATGAGGTCCAAGGAGCTGGATTTCAGTAGCTCTTGGCCGTGGGTCCCTCCCAGGCGGAGGCCAGGCCGAGCGGGCGGCGGGCGGCGCTGGGAGGCGAGGTTGTGCGAGGGCGGGAACCTCGGGCCGCCACCTCCCCGGCTCGGGAACCGGCGTGCCCAGCATCTTCGTGCCAGGGGCTGCCTGGCACCAGCCGCGTGTTTTGGGAAATTGGAAAAATAAACAGCATAAATAAAACAAAAACTCCACCCAAGAAATCCGAGACAGATGCTGTTTTCCTTCTAGCCACAGCTCCAGCCCCGCCCCGGGTTTGGGGAGCAGCGGGCCCAGAGGGGGCTTGGGGACCAGATGCCCAGGGGGGATGGGGGAGGGGGGACTGTGGACCTGGAATGGGACCTCTTCCCTTTTCCCTTTGCCAGAAGCAGGGGCAGGGGCACGGGTGGGCGTCCAGCTGGCCCAGGGGGAGTCGCAGCCGGAAGTGAGTCAACCCACAGGAATGCTGGGCCCATTCCTTCTCTGTTCCTCACCCCGTACGGCTTCCATATTGGGGCCTTGCTGGATTCACAGGCACGGTGTGGCTCACTGGTGCCACTCTTAGCCCGACAGTGGCTCTGAGTGGCTCACGCACACGCGTGTGTGTGTGTGTGTGCGTGTGTGCGTGTGGAGGGGCGGATGATGGGACGGTGTTTCTCATGGGTTGTTACGTGTGTGTGTGTGTAGGGGTGGATGATGGGACGGTGGTTCTCATGGGTTGTTACGTGTGTGTGTGTGTGTAGGGGCGGATGATGGGACGGTGGTTCTCATGGGTTGTTATGTGTGTGTGTGTGTGTGTGTATGTGTGTGTGCATGTGCGTGCATGCATGTGTGTGTGTGTGCGTGTGTAGGGGCGGGTGATGGGACGGTGGTTCTCATGGGTTGTTACGTGTGTGTGCATGTGTGTGTGTGCATGTGTGTGTGTGTGTGTGGAGGGGCGGATGATGGGACGGTGGTTCTCATGGGTTGTTACATATGTGTGTGCGTGTGTGTGCGGATGTGTGTGTGTGTGTGGAGGGGCAGATGATGGGATGGTGGTTCTCATGGGTTGTTACGTGTGTGTGTGCGCGCGCGTGTGTGTGTGTGGAGGGGCGACTGATGGGACAGTGGTTCTCATGGGTTTTTACTTGTGTGTACGTGTGTTGTACATGTGTGTGTGCATGTGCGTGCACGCACATGTGTGTGTGCGTGTGTAGGGGCGGATGATGGGACGGTGGTTCTCATGGGTTGTTACATGTGTGTGTGTGTGTGTGGAGGGGCAGATGATGGGATGGTGGTTCTCATGGGTTGTTACGTGTGTGTGTGCGCGTGCGTGTGTGTGTGTGGAGGGGCGGATGATGGGATGGTGGTTCTCATGGGTTGTTACGTGTGTGTACGTGTGTTGTACGTGTGTGTGCATGTGCGTGCACGCGCGCGCATGTGTGTGTGTGCGTGTGTAGGGGCGGATGATGGGACGGTGGTTCTCATGGGTTGTTACACGTGGTATAGCTCCCGTCAGGGGAGAGGTCACAGTCGTTGTGGAAGGGAGGCCTGTGGAGGCTGGGAATGCCCGCGCTCAGGCCTCCCCAGCCCTGGGAGCAGGGCCTGTCCCCTCCCGCCCCTGCCTGCCCTGGGCAGCCCACCAGAGCCACTTCGGGTCCCCTCTCTCCCGGTCTTAAGAGAGCTGTCCATTCCAGAAGGCAGGACCTGCCCGTGTGGGCAGGAGGCCGTGGCCCAGGCTCCCCGTCCGGCAGGGCTGGCCCAGTCCCTGTGCTCTGGTTGGATGTCCGAGGAGGGACGGCAGTCATCGCTCAGCCGTGAGCAGGTGCGCGTCGGAGTAGGTGGGCGCCGAGGAGGGAGGCCTGTGTGTCGGCCGGGTGAGGTCACTGCATCCGTCGGGATTCGCCAGAGAAACAGACCAGTGGGGGACGGGCTCGTGTCATTACGGAGGCCGAGGAATGCCACGGCTGCTGGACCCCCTGAGGTGCGTCTCAGGCCGCGGGCTGGAGAAGACCCGGGTCCCGGCCAGGCCGAGAGCTTTCTCCCTTGCTCGGTTCTGTTCATGTCCACCACGCTGGGGGAGAGCCCGCTGCACTCAGTCCATCGATTCAAATGCTAACCTCATCTAGAAACACACGCACACAGAAATCGTGTTCGGCCAAATATCTGGGCACCTGGGAACACAGTCAAGTTGACACGCCGTGGCTGGGGAAGGGGGTGCTGCGTAGGTGAACTTGGCATTGGGGGACGTCCGAGCCTCCCTGCCCTGAAATGGCAGTGGAGGCATCTGCTGGTGGGGGTGAGTGGGAAACGGACCTGAGCTCGTGGCCGTCCCAGATCCTCGGCGCGTGGACGTGGTCCTGACCGCCCAGCATCCCCCCGGCCTCCTGCGAGGGTCAGCTTGGCCCTCCCCGCCTCCTCAAAGCCTCGCTGGTCACTTCAGGCCCTTGATCTCCTGCCACGTGCATCTCTTGGGGTCGTTTCACGGTGTGTGGGTTCGACATTTGGGGTACATCTTGGGGTCCTCCCCAGCCCTGGAAAGAGGCCCGGGCCTGGCGGCAGGTGTCTGTCACCACTAGACCCTGAGGGACGGACAGCACCTGTTATGTTCTCGCTGCTCAGGCCGTCCGTGTCCTCCCGACGTGGAGAGCACGTGTGTCCCCGGGGAGCGGGGCACGAAGCCAGCTGCGCATGTCGCTGTGCTGGGGGCTCTGAACTCTAGGAGGAGCGCTGGCTCCACCCCCTCCCTGCTGCCCATCGATGAGGGGTGGGTTTGTGCAACGAATGCGGGAATGAATGAGTGTTCCAAGGGCCTCTCTGGAGGACTGCGGGAGAGGAGTCGGCACCTCTGACCCCCGCGTTCCGGGTGGGTCAGAGGGTGGAGGCTACAGGGAGGTTTCTGGGTGAGCCCTGGACTCCTTCTCCGCAGGGAGGGCCTCTGCTGGCCAGCGTGGGCTGTCCCTACGGCTCCAAGAGATGGCTTGGTTGCCTAGGGAGCCCGCTTCCGGGGCAGCAGTCGCGCTCCCCTGCCCCTCCCAAGGATCCCTTTCCTGGCAGCCCTGGGTTTGCTCCGCTCAGCACCTCCGCAAATCCCCTCGAGTCGGGACTTGCCTGCCGTAAGCCTCTGCAGGGAGCGCGCGCTCGTCCCAGGGGGCGCGTGCGGGACGGAGGCCGTTAATCTGGGGCTCCGTCCCTGTTCCCTCTGGCCATGGGAGAGAACAGCTCATCCTCCACCCTCCCGAAGCCAGCCCGGCTCTGCCCGGCCCGAGCAGAGGGGGTGGGTCAGGGACCCAGGTGCAGGGAAATCTCCATTCCCGATGCAGGTGGAGGTGCGCCATCCGGGGCCAGGGTGGGGGCCGGCTGCTGCCTGACTGGGTGCCCCACCCCCTCCGTCCTGCAGACAGTCGGGGTGGGTGGGGGGCGGCACACTTGGCCAAGCCCAGAGTTTGGAGGTCGATGGGACTTGGCTTCTTTCTGGACTCAGTTGCTAGTAGCTGTGTGGCCTCAGGCAAGTTCCTCAGCCCTTCTGAATTTCAGCCGTGAGATGAGCAGCGAGAATTACGTGGAAATGTGCGCAAAGACCACGGCCTGGTGCCCACCGGCCGCCGGCGTCCCGAAGGCAGTGCTGTCCTTGCGGGTGGCTGCTGGGTCTGGGTGTCACCTGGGAGGACCAGGGCCACTGGCCGCACGGGGAGCTGGTTTCTGGTCCTGGAGCCCATTGCAGGGGCACAGGTGAGGATATGCGCAGTGCGAACTGTTCCCAGGGGCCCGGTGTGACCTTTGCCCTTTGCCCCTGTCTTTAGGAGTCACGCGGACCTCCAGCAACCGTCTCCGGAAGCTCGGCGACCCCACCAGCCCAGGTGAGTGGCTTGCTCGGCCGTGACCCCCTTGGTCGGGCTCTCATCCCCGGGGGAGTGGGGCCCCTCGCCTGCTGCCCAGGGAGGCCCGGTCTTTGATGGCTCTGATTCAGGTGGCTTTCAGGTCCGGGGAGCACAGCTCTGCCGGAGGCGGGCCTCGTGGGAGTGGGGGCGCGTCTCTGTAGGGAGGCAGCCCTGGCCCAGGGAGCGGGCCCGTGAGTGCAGGACAGGGGGCCATGGACGCCCTAGGGCCAGCCCCGCAGACCGCGGACGGACGTGCGGGCCCCGGGGCGGGTGGCTTTGACTCGGAGCCACTCTGGGCCAGTGGGTCGGTCTATGGACACCTGCTACTCCCTGCAGAACGGAGGGGGCTCCCGCGACAGAGCGGACACGCAACAGGGACCAAGGTCACGGAAGTGGGCTCTCGGTGGTCTTGGCCGAACTCTTCTCTCTGCTTTTTCTGTGTGTCCCTGCGGGTGGCCTCTTCCCAAAGAGGACACTGGGGACCAGAGAGGAAGGATGAAGGGACTCGCCTCCCTTCGAGCCCACATCCTGCGCTCCCAGACCAGCCCCGCCCTGCAGAGGGGTCCGTGATGGTGGGAATGGTCCACATGCCGCCGCAGTGGCCACGTGACTATCGACCACGTGAAGAATACACAAAGTTTATTTGTTCTTTCAGTCACTTGCGTAGAATGACTCAATTACCTTATTTTAAATAATTTCCATGTAACGTCTGCATGTAGCTAGCAGCTGTGAAATTAGACCACTCCGGATCACTCTGGCTACCCCAGAGTTCCTTACCCAGGCATTCCTGAGCCTCCCTCGGGGGCCATCGCAAACCTCTGGGGGGGCTGTTGTCTGAGGTGTCACCTGCCCGTGGGCTGGGCACCCCCAGGCTCGTGGGGCGGCCGAGGGGCAGCGCCTGGCAGGGAAGCGGTGGGAGTGTCGGGGGCGCGTGGACGCACAGGCCGGGAAGTCCCCACGGCTGCGTCTGAGGTCCCTTGTGGTGCAGGACGGGCCGGGTGTGGGAAGGGGAGGGTGACGCCCTCCGTCTCCGGGGCGGCTGAGTGATTCACATCCGTGGTTACGCAAGAGCTCCGTTCCCCGCGGCCGCGACGGGCCACTAACCACTGGCCAGCCCGGCCGCCGCTGTCTTTCTGGGGACCTTTCCTCCGGGGCCCCTTGCCTCCGCAGCCGGGCTGCTTCTCTGCCCTTGCAGCAGCTGGGCTGGGTCTAGGGGCCTCGCCTTGTGCCAGAGCCCGGACCAGGCTGCTGAGCTCCGGGTTGAGGTCTTGGGAGACCGGCCCCGGGCCGTGTGGACACAGTCTCCTCTGGCCGCTGCTTCCCTGTGCTCAGACTGGCCAGTTCTGTGCCGTCAGCACTTGGCAGCTGCTGCCCGGGTCTGCTTGGAAGCCTAAGGCATAATTTGCCGAAGCCCAGAGCTGCAAGCCGGCGATCTGGGTTTCGCTTGGGATGGCCTGCTGACACACGAAATCCTCGCTGTGGGGCCCGCGTGGGCTCTGCCCTGGGACACCCTTTCCTTGTCTTCCTGGCTCCTTCTCGAATCCCTGCTGTCCGGCAGCTAAGAGCGGGGTCCCGCTGGGGATCTTCCCTGGACGGCCTGGTCCCTCTGGCCCCTGAAGGATCCCCGTTTGGAGCCACCACCCTCCCTCCCCTCCCCCTGTGGCATGCTCGCCCTGGCCTCCTGCATCCGGGACCCCGGACCCCCAGCTCTCCCAGAGGGCAAGGGGCCGTATCCCAGCACAACCCCCGTGAGCTCAGACTCCTCACGAGGCTGCATTTGGTACCAGGCCGGCGACGGCTGATTCTGGCAGAAGCCACAGTCCACCAGCTCAAGCTGCACCCACAGTCGAGCCTCTGACGAGCTCGCTCGCTTTCTGCCCTTCTTGAAAAAATGGAATTGGAGACACGTTAAAAAGACCGTGAAGATTGAAATAAACCAGCCATGCGCCCACCGTCCCTCGTGAGAAGTAAGGTGCTCCGGGTGCGGTGTGAGCCGCTGGGTGACCCTCCCCATGCCCGTTCCTGCCAGGGTGAGCCCCTGTTTGAATTCAGACCCTTCACTGCCGGGCACATGTGTGCTGCGTGTCTGGACGCCACACGTCTCCCCAGCGGACCGGCAGCCTCACATCGACCGTCCGAGGGGCGGCGGCTGGTAGTTGCTCTTTGCTTTTTCACGCGATGGGGGGTCTCTGAGATTTATCCACGCGGGCGCGGGTAGCGCAGTTCATTTATACTGACCGCGGGCCAGGGCTGCTCCGTGCGGGCCGCTGCTGGAGTCCGCGGAAGGCTTCCTCTGTCGCAGGCGCTGCCGGAAACGTTCTCACGTGTCCCCGTGCACACGTGTGTGTCCCCAGGCCGATCGTCTGGGCTGCGGGGATGCCCACACTCAGACCTCCCAAGGGGCCTTCCAGTGTGTTCTCCCACGCTCACCAGCTTTCAGTGCTCGAGCGGCCTCTCTGGGCCGCTGCCTCCAGGCCACTGTCTCCGGCCAGCCTTTGCCCTGGTTCCCACAGCTCACACAGCATTTCCCCTCGGTCCTCTTCCTCACCTCCCGCGGCCGGCCCAGCCCGCCAGCCCGTGCCCGCTGGGACTGCTCGGTCTCTCCTGGTGCCGGACATCCGGCGCATTCTGGGCCCTGCTCTTCCTCCTTCCAGTACCTCTGAGATGGGTGGCCTCATCCCTGCTGTAGGGGGCTGACTAACGTCCCCCCCGAATTCTTGTTCGCCCAGAACCTCAGAAAGTGGCCTGACTTGGACAGAGGTCTCTTAGAAGCACCATCAGTTAAGGCCCAGGAGATGAGGTCCTGCCGGAGTTAGGGGGGCCCTAAGTCCAACGGCAGGGGTCCTTACAGGAAGGGGAGAGGTACAGGGAGGCAGGGGAGCAGGCCACGTGAGGACACAGGCAGAGAGGGAGGGAGGTGGCCAGGAGCCTGGGGACGCCGGGACCCGGAGCTAGAAGATGCAGGAAGGGTTTTTCCACAGCCTCTGGAGGAAGCTCGGCCCAGCTGATACCTTGACTTTAGACGTCGTGTCCCGAACGGGGAGAGGATCAGCTTCTGTTGTTTTAAGCCTCTGCGTTCATGGCCATCTGTGACGGCAGCCCTCATCTGTGACCGTGGCCTCACGAGTAGGTGCCCCACGGGGTCCCAGTGGGAGTCCCTGCTGCCCCCACCCAGTCTTTCTGTGCAGGCTCGCACACCCCTCCTGGCTCTGGGCCCGGTGAGCTCTCCGTCTCGTGCTCAGGATGCCCTGCAGTGTGCATGGCCCAGCTGCCATCATCACGGCCGTGTGGGCCGGGGGACAGAGTGTGCCTCGGCGGCGGGGAGCTGGTCAAGGAAGACACGGGCAGAGTCTGGCTGCCCGCGGGCCACGCCTGGGGCTCCCACGGGCACCCCTCGCTGGTGTCGCTCTTCCCACCCCCGCACACCCGCTCCTCCTTCGTCTCTCTCAGGTCTCAGCCTGGCCATCCACCCAGCAGGAAGTCTCAGCGTTGCCCTTGACCTGTGCCCCGTCCCCAACACCCCCAGGTCGGCAGGTCACCAAGATCTTCTCAACTTCCCCTGCCCTCGAATGACCCTTGGTTGGGCTGCCTCGTGGCCTGGGCCTGGTCGGGCGTGCGTGTCCCTCCACATCCGCACCCCTTCTCCCCGCGGACTGCTCTGGTCCCATCAGCATTCATGGCATTTACTAAGACCTGCCTGTGTGCCCAGGGCTGGGCCGGAGGCTCCGTCCACGTGATTATCCCAAACTTACCTGGTCATGGTCTCTTACTTAAAGGACCCTTAGTTGCCTTTTCCCCACAGGATAAACTAAACCACAGTACGGTGTTCCTGACGCTCCCCAGCCTGACCTGTCCCCCCTTGCAGACTCTCACTCCCCCGTCCTCCCTCCTTGCCCTGGGCGCTCCGGCCTCCGCCCCTCCCTGACCACAGCTCTAGGACGGGCCCTGCACCTTCTTACCTCTGAAGGCCTTGTCTCTCTGGGGTTACTTTGACCCAACCTGTCCAACTCCAAGGTCGGCCTTGGGGGTTTTTCTTTGTCCTCCTGCACACAGGGCTGCGTGTTCTTCCGGCACATGGCTAGCAGGCCGTAGATATGGTTGAATTCAACTGGGTAGGACAAGCTTGGGGTGATGGGCCCAAGAATGAGTTTAAAATAGAAATGTCAGCCTCCTTGTGCATTGGCTGAAAAGTAGCTTCTCTCTTTGCTTGCATTCTGGTGAAGAAATTCATGGAGAATGCGGCGTCTCTGGGGAGGAGGGGGTGGGGAGCAGCACGCCCACGCGGCAGTGGGCACACGTGGCTCCCACATTGAAGGCGGTAGATGGAGAACGTTTACGTCATCGCAGAAAGTTCTGTTGGGCAGTGCTGCTCGGGAGAGCCTACACGTTGGCTCTTCAAGTTCATTGTTCTTCCAGGGAGCACGTGTTGGGGACCTCGCGAGGGGGCAGAACGTTGGATTCCCGGCAGGAGTCAAAGACACCAGCTCTTCCGGGGGCATTTTCAGTAATCTGGGGAGACGTTTCAGCCCCGGGGGCTCCGGGGCAGATGCTCCCGAGAACCCGGCCTCTGTGCTGCTGGATTCCCTTGAACTGCACAGGCGCCCGGGGCCTCCTGGAGGCTCGAGGCACCGGCTCCGGCTCCGGGTTGGGTGGCTGAGCGTGAGGCCTGTTCCTGGCGGAATTCACCCTGACCGGGCCGCCTCTCTCCATCGTCTCGGTTCCCTTCCACACTGTTCTGGAAGAACTCCCAAAGCAACAGGCCGGCCGGGCTCTTCGCACCGGTAAACCCCGCCGCCGTCCCAGGGCAGAGAGTAGCTGGGTTGTATTTATTTAGGAACGGCCGAAACTTGCTGCCCCATAAAGAGCGAAGAGAAGGTTCCCGAGAGGAATGTAGCCAGCGCCAGCCCAGGATCCGCCTTGCTCAGGGCCTTGCTTGCGAGTGGCCGGGCCGGGAGGGGCGCCTGCCCCGTTGGCAGGTAGGGGAGCAGCGGCCGCTGGAGGGTCAGCGGGAGGGGTCAGGATGGAGCGCCTTTATTTTTAACTCAGGGAAGCAGACTTCAGTGGCGGAGGCTGGGGATGAGCAGGAAATGAACGGAAAAGTCATTTTTTAGAATGAGAGTCCCGTAGCTTGGAGCTGACGATGGAGGATTTGGGAGTATCTACGTGGGCCAGGGGGCGGCGAGAGGGGGCCGAAGCCTGAGCCCAGAGCCTCAGCAAGTCTCCTTTCACCGGGCAAATCTGCCCCCACCTCCTCACGAGGCCCAGCTGGTCCAGGGCCCCCTGCTGCCCGCATCATGGGAATCGTGCTCCTGGCTGGCGGTGGGATTTCGGGGCACCCTGGGAATGCTTCCTAGCTGTGTGTCCCCTCCCCACAGGGCGCAGGGGGCTCACGGCTGTGCTTCCCGGAGGGGCCTGAGCCCTGTCTTTAAGGAGAAAGCCATCCTTCAAGTCTTCCTCCTCACCCCTGCCGTGCCCCTCGCTGGGGATGGGGACGTGGATGGCGGTCAGGAGTCTGCAGACGGCGGGGGCAGATCTGGTGGGGGGGGTGGAGGAGAGAGATGCCATCTTGAGAACTGTCTGGAAGAAGCTGTGGGGCAACGGTGCCCGCCCCAGGACGTGGGCTGGCGGGGGTGGCTGGGAGCGGGGGCAGTTTCCCAAAGCTGTGGCTGTGGTGCAGGGAGGGGGTCCTGCCTCCCCCAGGTGGCAGGTGTTGGTCCAGTTTGGGAAGTGGTGGGTTGAAGGAAGCCAGCCCCCTCACAGGCACTGCTCACGGCATTTACGATGCTACTGTGCCAGAGGAATCTAAGGCCGGCATCTAGTTTATGTAACCACAGAGCCTTGTCGGTGGAGGAGGGAGCCACGTGGGGAACCCACTTTGGGGATGCAGGCCTCGCCTGGCCTGGCCCGTTGCTCCCCTCCCCGCTGGGCGTGGACGCTGCTGGTGCCTAAACCTAGCCTCGATGAGCACTGGGGGGTTGGCTGCCCCCTTCTCCCACGGCCTGGCCTCACCCCACCTCTGCGCCGGGCCTCTGAGCTGGCTCGTGACTAACACGGGCCTCATTGGAGCCAATTGGTGCTGCCAGGTTTTTGGTTTCAAATGATCCCCTGCTTGGGCCAGAATGCTTGGATTTTTAGGCACGGTGGGGGAATGGACGTTGAGCCAGACTCTGCCGGGGAGGAACCGAGGGTCAGAGCTGTGCTCAGCAGCCACGCCGACTACGGCAGTGAAATCACGGCCTGAGCGCCTGGCGCCTGCAGGAGGTGGCTGGGAGGGAGGGGGGTTCACTGCCAGCCCGGGGCCTGGCCTACCCCGGATTCTCACCAGTGCGCCTGTCTGTGGGGCCCTCCTGGACCGGCTTGCCCTGCTGGGCGTTGGTGCCCGAGAGCCCCAGGTGGTAATAATAAAGGGGGTTTCTCCTTTATATGTTTTCTGTCGTTATCTAAATTCAATACAATGAACAAATATTACGTTTATAATCAGAAAAACCAGTAAGGAGTATTTTTTCAAAATCGGGGAAGAGATTAAATGAATAAACCAAAAAAATTCCCCATGATTGCCATTGTTCTAACTCAAGGATTGTTAGTGGTTGGTGGAACATACTGTTTTAGGACGGACTATGATGAGCAGGACATAGTAGCCGGGGACTCTGGCTTGCTGGTTTATGGTGTCTTCTGTGCTCCCCGGGGGACCGAGCAAACGGCCGCAGATTTGGTGGCTCGCAACAACAGAAGTGCGTTCTGTCGAGGTTCTAGAGCTGGAGTCTGAGATCCAGGGATGGGCGGGGCCGCGCCCCCCCACCCCCCAGGCTCCAGGAGAGGATCATTTCCTGGGACCTCCCTGGGCTGAGACACTGTCCCCACCTTCCCTCAGCAGGCAGGCCACTTTGGGGGCGGTCCTCCAGGCTCTGCTTGGAGGGGGTGTGGGTGGGGAGATGGTCACTCTTTGGTGTCCCTTGCCCCCAAGGAGACTTGCTACATAGGAGATTGCATATGGGGTCCTGTCCCAGGCAGGAGGGGACGGGACTTTGTGTGCACCATCAGCCGATGTGCACGCCCCCCCCCCCACCGACCAGGTGCTGGTGGGTCCCTCCTCACGTTTGCCAGGTAAGCAGCCCTCCCCCTGCCCCAGGGATCCCAGGGGAAGAGCAGGAAACAGCTGAGCCCCCAGCCAGGCCTTGGGGGGGGGCCCTTCCAGAGAAGTGCTGAGTATAGGGAACCGCATGGAGGAGCCAGGCTCCCTCCCCGGGGACAGCTGGGGACGAACTGACTCATGAGTAAGTGGGACCTTCCAGGAAGTCTCCTTCGCTGCCTCCCCACCCCCCACTGGCCAGGGCGGGGACAGCCCGAGGCCTGTGTCACCGCTGCCTCTGACGGGACACCGGGCAGCCCCACAGGTGCTCCGGAGCCCTCCCCGGCCGCCTGCCTCCTTGGGGCCAAGTCGGGGGTGTCAGTTGGGCCGCAGGGCCCCCGCGGCACAGGGAGGGCGGGGCAGACACGCAGGAACTGGGCTTTTCTCAAACGCTCCAGCCGGAGGAAACGTAGCATCGTGGGCCGGGGAAAATGAAAGACTTTGGAAGTCGCCAGGAATTTGACTGTGAGCTGGTTTCCAAGAGGCTAAGTTAAGCTTCTCCAAGTGGATATTAAAACGGAGCAGCAGGCCTGGCGGAGGGGCTGGAGGGGGTGGAGAGAAGGCCGCCGGAAGCCGCCCGCTGCACCCTGCACCTCCGGAGCCTTCCCGCGCGCACAAAGCCCAGACAGCGGTCCGGCCGGGACCCCGGGGCTGCGGGAGGCTCGCGTCCGGCCCCGCCCGCCTCCTCTCCGCACGCAGCGCGGCCTCCGTCCCTTCTCCCTCCCGATTCAAAGAGACAATGCTACTTCAGTTTGGGGCACAAACATATGATCAGCACATGGAAATGTGGTAATTTGGATGCATTCGTGATTGCAACAGATTGAAGAAATTAGACCAGACAAAGAGTGTTTTTGGAGGAGGAGGAGGAGGAGGAGGAGGAGGCAGAAAGAGGGAGGGCGTCGGGGTGAGAAGGGGAGGACGCCTCTGGAAAGGGGGGCGCCGGGACTCCCGCCTGCTGCTAAATACACCCGTAGTGATGGAGAGAGACCGGATCACAGGTAGGCCCCCCCCGGCCCCCTCCCCGAACTCCGAGCTGCGTCTGCACTTCGGGAAGTCAGCACCTGGGGGTCACTTTGATTCATTTGTGTGGACGTATTTCTTTTCCCTGGACTGTTCTGAGGTCGTGGGACGCCGTGTTCCCGGAGCGGAGCTGCGCGAAGTCTGGCTTTTACTGAGACTCTGCTCTCCTTCCCCTCCCTGTTCTCGCTCCTTCCCCGGCGGCCACTTCTGCATCTCCAGGCGCTGTGGGCGCCGCGGGGGAGGGGTGGGGGGCCGGCGGCCGGCGGGTCTGGGCCAGCGGCATGTGGGCCCCTAGCCGGTTGGTTTGTGCAGCGTGTGGTCTGTGTTTTTGCTGTCAGCCAAAGTCCGTCTTCAAGGCCGCCCCGGTCTCCTCCCTGAAATAGCATGTCGGTGCCTTCCCAGGAGCTGATTGCTGGGATGGAGCTCCCGGTGCTCAGAGGAGACGTGCAAACGTGTGTGTGTGTGTGCGCACGTGTGTATGTGTGTGTGTGTGTGTGCGCGCGCGCGCTCGCTCCCACGCACGGCACACACGGCTGGTCCTGTTCGCGTGGAGGCTTGGGGCAATTGGCCGAGGCAAATCCCCCTTGCGGCCGGGGGTGTCACTCGGGTCCTCACTCACCTGGGAACCCTGCCGCGGGAAGGGGAAGTGACATCTTCCAGGGTCACCGAGGGACATGCCAGGCCAGAGCGATCAGCAGATGTGGGCTCCGCTCAGATTCTGGAGCAGAATCACTGTTTAAAACATGTCGATGTCACATCAGGGCACGGAGTGGGGGCAGACGGCTGGTCTTTGGGCCGGAGGGGCCTCGAGGGTCTGGGCCCATCCCTGCCCCCCCGGGGGATCCAGCCCCTCATAGACGGGCCATTCTCCCTGAAGAGAAAGGAGGCCGCTCTGGCTTGAGTCGTCCGGGTTCGATGGCCCCTGTCCTGGGTCAGGCTCCCCGGCCCCTCAGCCGGCCGTGGCACGCTCTGACTGGGTCAGCCTCTGACATCGTGAGTCAGTCCCCTTCCTGACAGCGCCCGCTGCCTGCTGTGGGCCCCCTCGAAGGAACCGGGTCCACCGGGCAGGTCCGGGGCGTCCTCGGGCTTCAGCTGGTCTGCGCTGACCCTTGGGTCCTGGTGAGGCTCAGAATGTCACCCACAGGTGTCGTAGCCCCTTGTCTGTTGCTTGCCACTGTGTGTGTAGGGGGGCTCCCCAGGAGGCCAGAGGAAAGGGTGGCCGGTCCTGAGGCTCCCCCTGTCTGCTGATCAGATCCCGATGGGAAGTCAGGGCGGATGGGGTAGCACCGGGAGGACAGCCGCTGACCAGCCGTGTGCACGTGTGTGCGCGCGTGAGTGTGCACATGTGTATGTGCACGCGTGCGTGTGTGGGTGTGTGCCCCTGGGACCACAGGAGGTGGGGCAGCCATGGAGACCCGCGGAAGGCAAGGTGTGGGCTCAGCGACACAGGCCAGCTGGGGTTCAGGGCTGTGGAGCCAGAGTTCCGTACGCAGGGGGCGTTGACCGGGTCCCTGCGGGGCTTGGGAGGACGGTGGCTTCACCAGCATGGCTTACGGGGCCCCGGGGACATGGGTCAGCCTTCATTTCCCGGATGACCGAGCCACGGCCCCGATGGGTGACACCAGGGGAGCGGAGAGCCAGGACTCACAGCGGGGGAGGGGACCCTCGGAAGTGATAGCGCTCTCGGAACCTTCTGGGCGAGCCAGACCCCAGCAGCGTTGCATGAACTGAACCAAACTGCCTTGGAAAGCGGTCAGCTCTGCACCTTTACGAGCGTGCTAGGCGCCACCACCCTCGGCTGGGACTGCCCACGAGGGACGGAGAGGGGACTTTCTCTCAGGACGTGCCTGAGGAAGAATGGGTGCTATTGATGAAATTCTCGTCGGGATGCGTCGTCGCTAAAAATTACTCATTTCTTTCAAAGCTTAGTTAGAAACTGGTTATAAATGCGAATGACGATGGAAAGCCTCAAGCCCTTTCCCTACATGTTCCGCAGACCTACTCAGACCTTGACCGTGGTCTTTGATTGTAACTCGGCTCTTAGCAGCCCCCTCCCCACCCCCGGCCTGGGAAATGAGTTCCCTGCCGTCCCTCTGTGACCCAGGGCCTCAGTTCCCTAGCCTGAGACGTGAAGGGGTTGGACTGGCGTGGCCCCAGGCAGCCCCCCACTGCCGGCGAGCCTCCGAGCCTGCTCTGTGCGGACCCCGAAGGCTCCTTCCCTCTCCCCTTGTCTTGCCGTAAGGCAGCTGTGACCGCTGCCTCAGTCCCCACCCACGCACCGGGCAGAGGCGGGGCTGGGGGCCGGGGGGTCCTGCCCAGCCCAGCATCCCACCTGACCGCTTCCAGACAGGGCTGCGCTGCCCGCGCCCCATGGGCTGGCGTTTGAGGTGCGTCTGGCCGGCTCTCAGCCACTGCCCACTGCTGTCCAGGAGGAGCTGGTGGGGTGGGGAAAGGGGCTTGGGGCAGGTGCAGGCAGCCGCGGGACCCTTGCATCTGCTCGCTCCTACTCTTGGCAGCGCTGGGCTCCTGCCAGGTGTGTGAGTCTGGGGCCTGGGGTCCTCCCAGGCGGCGGGGTAGCCCGGCCCTCTCGGAGGCTGTCCCTCCCCCCGCCGCCCCGGGAAGATGCCGGAGGGCTTGTCAGCAGGGCAGGGATGAGTCATGGAGCAGCGACTGGCCGCTGAGACACAGAAGGCCGCTCCTTCCAGCCAAGGGTCGGGTTTTTTTCCTTGTTCTGGACTGGGTCTGTGGCTTTTACAAATCAAGCAGTTTTATCTCGTTCCAAGCGCTTGTATTTCAGCAGGGAGAGAATCTCCAAGAAGGGAACTTTCCACTGGGGAGCTGTAACTTAGCTCAGCTGGGCCTGGGGGGGGGGGCGGCTCGCGAGTGAGTTGCAGGCAGGGAATATGGAGGGCTCTCCGCTCTGTCGTGGCTGTCGGCGTGGGGTCCTGGGAGGGCTGCTCTGTCCCCGGATGTCCGTCTGTGGCTGGGCGTCTGCCTGGCGCAGCGAGGCACGGAGCGCTCGCCCGGGAGGTAGGGGTCCGCTCGCCCGGGAGGTGGGGGTCCGCTCGCCCGGGAGGTGGGGGTCTGCTCGTCTCAGGGTGTCCACTGGCCTTGGGAGGGAGCTGGACACCCCTCACCTGTCCCTCCCCTGGGCACTTGTTACCCCGGTCCCGGACAGACACCGCGGTTCCCAAGCTCTCCGGCTTTCTTTCCCTCATCTCTAAGACGAGAGGGGTGGCTGGTAGCTTTCCTGGCCCCCTTCCTCTTCTGGCTGTGATTGGCAAGGGACTTGGTCCCCGGAGGGGTTTTTCAGGGCTGCTGAAACCAAGTGCACAGACTGAGTGGCGGGAAACAGCAGCTACGGACCCTCTCGGAGTTGTGGAGGCTGGAAGTCCAAATTCAAGGTGTCGGCAGGGCTGGTTCCTTCCAGAGGCCGTGCAGGAGCTGCTGCTCTGTACCCCTCTCCTGGCTTCTGGGGGCTGCCTGGGGTCCCCAGTGGCCCTTGGCCTATAGGATATCACCCATCTCCGCCTGTTGTTCCAGAGCCTCCTGTGTCCCCAAGCTCTGCTGCTTCTCTCTTATGAGGACACTCATCCCTGGGCCCCCCGGATAATCCTGGATGACTGAATCTCCAGATCCTTAACTTAATTCCACCTGCAAGATCCTATTTCCAAATGGGACCATGTTCAGGGGTTCCAGGTGAGCATGTTTTTTGAGGGGGAGGAGTCACCGTGCGACCCACTCCGACCCTGAGGTGTCCTGGATGCACCGGATGATTCCATGTCCCAGATCCCTCATTGTCCCCCTCTGGACCTTTTGGTGTGGCCACTAGTCTTTTCCACGGCGTCCTGTGCGCCTGATGGGCTGTAGAAGGCTCAGGCTTGTTGGGATTCCGGGAGACAGCCCTGCTTCCTCCCTGGAGCTCCCCGGTCCTGCCTGCAGGGGCCGCGGATCCCCCGAGCTCTGTGCTGGACTCTGAACTCTTTTTAAACATTGGGGTAAAATATGTGTAACACTCAGTTTGGGGGTCTACAGTTTGGTGGCATTTAATGACATTCACAGAGTTGGGCCATCCATCCAGCCATCTGCAGAACTTCTTCACCTTCCAGAGTAAAGCTCTGCTCCCATGAAACATCAGCTCTCCTTCTCCCTCCCCTCTGCCCTCGGCCGCCACCCCCCTACTTTCTGTGTCTGTGACCTTGACTCTTCCATGTGCCTCGTAGATGTGGAATCATGCACTATTTGTCCATCTGGGCCTGGCGTATTTCACTTAGCATAATGTCTTCGAAGTTCACGGTGTTGTAGCAGGTCCCAGTTTCCTTCCCAGTTTAAGACGGAATGAGGTTCCATCCTGTGGCGAGACCACACTGCGTTTCTTCTTTTTTCTTTGGCTAGACCTTTACGTTGTTTCCACCTTTTGGCTGTTGTGACAGCTACCGCTAAGAACACGGGGATGCAGATATCCGCTCCAGGCCCTGCTTCCAGACACACCGGGTCCATACGCCGAAGCAGAGTTGCGGATTGTGTGGGAATTCTATGTTTAATTTTGGTGGGAAGCTCCGTACTGCTTGCCCAGTGGCTGCACTATTTCCCTTTGCCACCAGCAGGGCACAAAGGTTCCAATTTCCCCACCCCCTCACCGACATTGCCATGCTATTGACGCGTTTGTTTCTTTGGATAATAGCCATCCTCATGAATGCGAATTGGTATCTCGCTCTGGTTTTGATGTGCGTCTCCCTAAATGCTTAGAGACAGTGAGCGCCTTTTCCAGGGCTTGTTGGCATCTGTGTGTCTTTGGAGAAACGTTTCTTCGAGTCCTTTGGTAAATTTGTAATTGGGTCTTTTGTTTTTTTGTTGTTGGTTGTAGGAGTTCTTTATATATCCTGCGTATTAATCCCTTACCTGATATGTGATCTGCAAGTATTTTCTCCCATCCTGTCAATTACCTTCTCACGCTGTGGGTGGTGTTCTGTGATGCGTAGACATTTTTAAGTTTGATGAAATCCCATTTTACTATTCATTCTTTAGTTGCCTGTGCTTGTGGTGTCATACCCATTGTCACAAATCTTTTCCCCTGTGATTTTTCCTAAGAGTTGTATAGTTTTGGCTCTGGCCTTGAGACCTTTGATCCATTTTGAGTTAATTTCGGTATATGGTGTGAGATAAGGTTCCTGATTCACTCCTTTTCTTTCCTCACAGCCAGGCTGGCTCCTCTGGGTGGCAGGGAGTGGGGAAATCCTGGGCTGGGCCAGGCTTTGAGTCCCTCCCCGCCCCAGGCTGGCCACGGAGCCTCAGCTCTGGCCCCGAGCATGGCTGGGCTTGTGCTGCGCCGGGCCGGCCCAACCCAGGCCCTTCTGGGCTGACCGTGGAGGCCAGCCTGGGCTGTTTGGGTTCCACCGTGCGGATGTACCTCTAATTCTCCGTGGTGCCCCTGCCCAGCCTGCGTGTGACGCTGGCTCTCTGTGTGGCAGGGCGTGGGGCTCTGTGTCCGTTGGTCTGTCCGCGTGCTCCTTCTCAGGAAGCCTCCCCACCCACGCCCTTCGCGTGGCTTCTGCCATCCAAACTTATGCCTCCTGCTCAGAGTTGGTCACCCCTCTTGTCTTCCCTTTGCCCGAAGGCCCTCCAGCACTGGGCAGCTGTCACCGGCCACACACGGATTCTGCTGACAGGGTCGGCTGTGCATTCAGCTCCTTTTGGGGCTGGGCATGTGGCCGGGCAGAGGGCAGGGTGGGCCCTGACGGAGAAACGGGGGAGATTTCCTTCTAGCAAGTGGCCTGAGCTTGGAGAAGTATCTTGACCACAGCTTGAACTTTGGACAGATAACCACACGATTTCAACTCGCGGTGGACAACACTTCTGCCTTTAGACCTTCAGATCCTCCTTCCTATTTTTCTTTTTTTCCCCCTTTTCTTTAAACGAATGAGGAAACTCTGACTTGAGCAAAGCTGAGTAAACAAACCAACACACCCCTTAGTGGAAAGTAGCGAAGAGGCACCAGCTCCGAAACTTTGCTGTAAAAACTACATGCTTCGGGCCTGGGTGGATCTGTGGGAGCCGCTGGGTGTGGCGGGGCCGCAGGCTCGGTGGCGGGAACCCGCACAGCCGTGCTTCACGGCTGCTCTCCTAACCCCTCCCACCGGAGCGCCAACAATCTGTGCGGTATCTTCTGCTTGGAGTTCACCGCCTGTGGTTCCCTAGCGGGGGTCCCGCTGGCCGCACCGTGAGGCCCAGGTCATTCCAGTCCACTTTTGGAATATTTCTTGAGGTCCTGCAATGTGCAGGCGCTCGCCTAGGTTCTCGGCCTCCGGGAGCGGGGAGGATGCAGCCCTTGCTCCCGTGGGATTCCGTCTGAACTAGATGTCAAGCAGCTAGCCAGTGAGCACATCGATAGATGATTTTAGACGAAGGCTGTGAAGGAGCCTCGAACAGGTGATGTGATCCTCACCTGGTGCGCATGTCCGTGTGTGTGTGCGTGTGCGTGTGTGTGTGTGTGTGTGTGTGTGTTGGGGAATTAGTGGAGGCCCTCCCCGAGGAGGTGACACTGAGCTGATATTTGCGTGACCAGAAGGACCCCACCAGGTCAGCGTCCAGAGGAAGAGCTTCCAGGCAAACAGAACAGAAAATGCAAAGACCCTGAGGTTGAGCTTCCAGGCAAACAGAACAGAAAATGCAAAGACCCCGAGGTTGAGCTTCCAGGCAAACAGAACAGAAAATGCAAAGGCCCTGAAGTTAGATCATCAAGGCAAGGGGTGGGGGCGGGCCGGATGGTGCTGGGGAGGCCTGTGGGGTGCCCCATGGAGGGAGCCCTGGGCCCTGAATGCCGGGTCACCTGCGGCGGGCCAGGAGGGGAAGCCGGGAGGCCTGGAGGGGGAGAGCTGCTCTTGGCAGTGGGAGGGGGAGGGCCTCCCATCGCTGGGGGGAGCCTGGGTGGTCGACGAGGCCAGGCCGCAGGTGCTCTGACCCGGTGCCCAGCCCTGCCCCGAGGAGGGAGGCTGGTGCCGTCTCAACTATGAGGACGCCGGCTGTGGCCTGGGAAGGTGACCCCGGTGAGCAGTCTCAAGAGGAACTGCAGCGTGGGAGGGGCTGCTCGCCCCTTCACGTCGCGCCTGGTTCAGTTATTGGGGACCCCACTGTGATGCCACGTGCCCACCAGGGACTGACACTCCTCCTGCTGGCGGGGACTGAGCTGCTGTCTCTCCCGCACCTCTTTCGGCTCACCTGACAAGGGCTGGGGACGGGACGAAGACTCGAGCCGCTTTTGCACGACGGGGACAGTGGGTGCCTGTGCATCCCCGGCCCACGTGGGGGGACGTCGGGCCACCAGGCGGGGGGCACAGGCATGGTGGACGAGCGCAGGGAGCTCCCCCAGGCCTGAGAACTCACCTTTCTGGGGCTTCGCTTCCGGCCCGCGCCCCTCTCTGGCCCTGCTGCCCCTGGTGTGCACGAGGGCGGCCCCCCGCCATCCACCTGCCGGCCCGCCAGCGGCCGGGGGACCCTTTCCAGGTGCCCTTCCGATTCAAGGATGCAGGGACTCTGGGCTGTGGGGCTGGTGAGATGTCATAGGATGTCGTCTGATAAGAAGCCGAGAAGTAGGGCTTTGGGATGGCGGATGTCAGCATGTTTCCAAGCTCCAGGATCCTCATTCAGTGAGCGTGTCCTGATCCCGATGGCGCCAAGTCCCAGGGAGAGGGATGGGGCTGGGGGTGACCGCGGGCTGGGGGTTTAACGTGTGGGGGGGGGGACCTCCAGGGAACGCCCTGGAGCTGCCCGCCACCCCTGCCCCAGCTCACACCTCTCTGCGGAGGACTGGACAGGGGGGCCTGGGTTCTAGAAACATGCATCATCCAGGCAGGGGTGCCCCCCATTACTGCAGCGAGGGGCCTGGGGGGGAGGAGGCGGCCAACCTGAGAAGGGAGAGGGACTGGGCTGCAGAAAGCCTTTCCCCCAGAAGGTGGCAGTGCAGGCCCTCGAGAGCCAGCCCCTGCCCGGTCCCCGGGCTCACGGAATTTGCGGGAAGAGGCTGCCCTGGCGTTTGTTCCCCTTCCCGGGGCTGCTCGATGCCCACCGCACGGGAAGTGACGGGTGGAGAGAATGGGGGTCGCCGGCGTGGGAGCGAGGACTCCTTCCGAGACCGTGGAGGCCGCGGAGGTTTGGTGACTTCCTGCTGGGGGGGCGGGGCTCCGGCTACATCCTTCTTCCCTATTTGCGGTGGATACGTCTCAGTCTCTTCTAAATTTTTCCAACTTTTTACTGTGAAAGACTTCAAACACACAGGAAAGATGGGAGAATTCTAGCACCCACCCCGCACAGCCCCCTCCCCCGGGATTCTGTCATGCACGTCAACCCCTGGTCCCCAGCAACCCGTCAGGATAAGTTGCTGATATCCATACATGGTACCCTTCAAAACCTCAGCTTGCATCTCCCGAGCTAGAGTCCAGTATTGGCTTAAGTTTGCTTGGTGGTAAAATTTATGTGCAGTGAGACTCCCAGATCTTGAGTGGGCCCCTCTGAGTTTGGACATAGACTTACACCGAGCATCCTCACTCCCGTCGGGGCGCGGAGCATCACCATCGCTCCCTGCCAGTCAGTCTCTGCGTCCACCTGCCTAGGGCCTGCCAGAATTCTGGTTCTTTCCACCATCGATTAAGCTTGCCACTTTGTGTGTTGTTTTCCATCTGTGTTTCTGCCGGTGCCCGTGGTTTGGCCCACGATTGCCGAGAGGTGTTCATCGTGTGAGGCTCTTATGAATAAAGCTGCGATGCGCATTCTCTTCTTTTCTTTAAGATTTTTTTAAGTCATCTCTACCCCCACCGTGGGACTCGAACTCACGACCCTGAGATCAGAAGTCGCCCGCTTCCCTGACTGAGCTAGCTGGGCGCCCCTGCTCTGAGCATTCTTATACAACTCGTGTGTGTGTGTGTGTGTGTGTGTGTGTGTGTGTGCGCGCGTGCGTGTGCGTGTGTATGTGTACATAGGCTTCCATTTGTCTTGTCTAAATACCAAGTAGAAATATTGGACCAGTGGGTAGGTCGGTGTGAGTTTAGTTTTACAGGAAACTGCCAGATCTTTGCCTAAAGGGGCGGTACCGTCTTACACGCCCCCACCAGCATCTCGAAGAGTTTCCGTGGCTCCACATCCCAGCTGGCATTTGGGGCTGTCACTCTTCACAACTCCATCCTTCCGGTGGGTGTGTCGTGGTGTCTCATTAGGGCTGCAGTGTGTGTTTTCCTGACGACTAATGCTGCTGAGCACATTTTCGTGTGCTTACTGGGGACTCATCCATTTTTCCTTTGTGAAGTGCCTTTTCAAATCTGTTGACAGTTTTAAAAGTGGGTTGTTTGGGGGCTCAGTCAGTGAAGCATCTGCCTTCAGCTCAGGTCATGATCTCAGGGTCCTGGGATCGAGTCCCGCATCCGGCTCCCCACTTAGGGGGGAGCCTGCTTCTTCCTTGGCCTGCTGCTCTCTCTTTCTCCCCTCCCTCCCTCTCTTGGGCAATTAAATACATAAAAGCTTTCAAAAAAAATAAATAAAAGTGTGTTGCTTCACTTTTATTCTTTCTGGATACTGGTCTTTTGTCGGGTGTGTGTACTGTAAATATGTTTTTCCTGCTCTGCACCTAGCATATTCATTTCTTAGCGATCTCTTTCGATGAACAAAAGTTTATAATTTTAATGTTGATGAAATATACTGTAACCAGTCTTTCTTTGTGGTTACTGCTTTCTGTGTTCTTTATAAGAAGGCTTTGGCTGCTCCCAAGTGGTGAAGATATTTTCGGTGTTTTCTTCTAGAAGCTTTATGGTTATAGCTTTTATGTTTGGTTTAGAAATCTTTTGTGTATGGTATGAGGTAGGGGGTTAAGGTTCATTATGGTGGGTTTTGCTTGCTGGTTTATTTGTTCAGTGTGGATACCCAGTTGTTCTAGCACCATTTGTTGGAAAGACATTGGAGTACCTTGGCACCTTTGTTGAAAATCAATTGACTTTGTATACATGGTTCTATTTGCGGAGTCTATCATATTGTTTTGATATTTTGTCTGTTCTTTGGCCAAGACCACCTGTCTTGATTAATTCAGCTTTATAATAAGCCTTGAAATAAGCTCTCCCAATATATCCAAACTATTGCCTTAGCTGTTCTTTTTAATTTTTAAAAAGATTTTATTTTTAAGTAATCTGTATACCCAACATGGGGCTTGAACTCACGACCCAGAGGTCAAGAATTGCATGCTCTACTGACCGAGTCTGCCAGGTGCCTGTAGATGTTCTCAGTATTTTAAATTTCCTTATAAATTTTAGGATTAGTCAATATCTATAAAAAAATGCTGTGTGAATTTTGAGGTTGCATTGAATCTATAGGTCAATTTAGAAAGAATTTATATTTTAATGACACCAACTCTTCTAATCTTATAAACATGGTCTGTCTCCATTTTTATTATTTATTTATTTTTTAAACTAACCTATAATGTATTGTTTGTTTCAAGGCTGTCTCCATTTTTAAAGGCCTTTTTCTTCAGTCTCTATAATTACATTGTACTATAGTTGTCAGTGAAAAGATCTTATGTCAGTTATTAAATTTATTTCTAACTATTTTATTTTGTTGCTGTTGTCAATTGAGTGTATATTTTAAATTTCACTTCTAGTTGTTTGCTGCTGGTATATAAGATGCACTTGATTTTTGTATATAAATTTTATATCCTGTGACCTTGTCACAGTCATTTTTTTTTAAGATTTTATTTATTTATTTGACACAGAGAGGGAGATCACAAGTAGGCAGAGAGGCAGGCAGAGAGAGAGGAGGAAGCAGGCTCCCTGCCGAGCAGAGAGCCCGATGCGGGCCTCGATCCCAGGACCCTGAGATCATGACCTGAGCCGAAGGCAGAGGCTTTAACCCACTGAGCCACCCAGGCGCCCCTCACAGTCATTTTTTATCCTAGTACTTGTTTTACTTATTTCTTCCTGATCTTGATTCCTTTAATTGTTTTTTCTTGCCTTATTACGCTGGCTAGAACTGCCAGTCCCATATTGACTACAAGTGAGCAGCCATCTTCACGTTGTGCCGGAATTTAGGATGTTAACTATAGATTTTCCTGACATGCTGTATGTCAGACTGAGGATATTCCCTTCTATCTGTAATTTGCTGGAATTTTTAATATGAATGGATGTTGACTTTGATAAATACTCTTTCTGTATCTCTTGAAAAGATCATTACTTTCTCCTTTGTTCTACTAATAGGGTGAGTTACAATGATTGATTTTTGAATATTAAACCAAACTTGCATTCCTGGCATAAGTCCCACTTAGTTATGATATGTAATCCTTCTCATACGTTGCTGGATTTGATTTGCCTAATTTTTTGTAAAGGACTTTTTATGTAGATCCATGAGGGATATTATTGATGTGGGGTTTTTTTTTTTTTTTTGGTTAGTTAGTTTTGGTAATGCCTTTGTCCGTGTTCTTTCAGCCTCGTGAAATGAGTTCAGAAGTGTATCTTCCTCTCCACGTTTTGTAAAAGTCTGCATAAAATTGGTTTTCTTTCTTTCTCTCTTTCAAAAGATTTTATTTATATATTTGACAGAGAGAGAGACAGCGAGAGAGGGAACATAAGCAGGGGTGGGGGAGGGGGAGAAGCAGGCTTCCTGCTGAGCAGGGAGCCTGATGCAGGGCTTGATCCCAGGACTCTGGGATCATGACCTGAGCGAAGGCAGCCCCTTAATGACTGAGCCACCGGTGTTCTTTCTTTCTTAAGTGTTGGATAGAAGTCAGCAAGTAAGCCATCTGTCCCTAGAGTTTTCTTCTTGGAAAGTTGTTTTTTTTAATGACAAATTAAGTACTTTCATTAAATATGTTAAATGAATTTAATATTCAATTGACTATATTAAATGTATATGATATAAAGAACTAGTCAAGGTTTTTATGTCCTCTTGTGTCAGTTTGGTTAAGTTGTATTTTGAAGGAATCTGTCCATTTCATGTAAGTTGTCGAACTTATTCATATAAAGTTGTTCATAATTTTCCTTTATTATCATTTTAATGTCCTAGGGATAACCGTTCATTCTTACTACCAGAAATTTCTGTTCTCCATCTTTCTCTCTTTCTCTCTCATCAGTCTAGCTATGAGTTTATTGATCTGTAGATCTTGTAAAGGAATGAACTTTTGGCTTTATTATTTTTTTTCTGTTTTTTTTAAAATTTCCTTTATTTCTATCCTTATCTTCATGACTTCCTTCCTTCTACTTACTTTGATGTATCAGTCAGGTCCCAGGCAGGAAACAGAAACCACACCACACCAGTAATTTGAAAAGCAAAATGTAATATAAAGCATTATTAACAGGTAAAAGCTGGTTAGCTACTGAAAGGATAAAACAAGACTCTGAGGAACATAGAGCAGCAAAAAAAGTAGCAGCTACTTTAGAAGGAAACACAGGGGAAAGAAAGCTTTGTGACATTGGGTTTGGTCACAGTTTCTTGGCTGGGACACCAAAAGCACAGGCAACAAAAGAAAAAAAACCCAGATAAGTTGTATTTCATCAAAATTAAAAAAACTTTTGTGCCTCAGAGGACACCTCCACAGAGAGCAGAAGCAAGCCCCGGGGGTGCGGTGGTGGAAAAATCTGCAAACCGTATATCCGTAAGGGATGAATATTTAGAATATATAAAGAACTCCTACAATCCAACAACAACCCCCCCAAAAGCCCAATTAAAAAAACTGACAAAAGGAGGGAAGGGCCCTTTCCCCAGAGAAGACACACAGATGCCAAGAAGCCCAGGAAAAGATGCTCAGCGTCACTGATCGTCAGAGACACGCAAACCAGAACAGCCGCGAGACACTACTTTATACACGTGTTATCCAAAGGACAGAGAGCGACGCGCGTTGGCCAGGGTGTGGGGCGATCGGAGGCCGCGTGCTGGGCGCCGGGCCGCGGTGGAAGGCCGTGGGGAAGGGCCTCCGCAAACGCCACCGGGCCTCTCACAAGCTCCAGCACATCCACTTCTAGTGGGGTCCCCCGCAGCACTGAGGGCCGGGTCCCCCGCAGATACGTGTGTGTGTGTGTGTGTGTGTGTGCACGCGCGTGCGTTCGGTGAAGACAGCGGCCGGCGGGCTGGGGCGAGGGGAATGGGAAGTTCATGTCTGAGGGGCACAGAGTTTCAGTCTGATAAGACGCACAGCTCTAGAGATGGGGCCGTTGATATCTGCACAGTGACGGGGTGAACGCAGCATCACGGAAACAGGGGCCTAAATATTGTGGAAACGGTGAATTTTGCGTTAGGGATGTTTCACCACATACACACATGTGTGCACATACACACACGTGCACACGCATGGCCGCCCGGGCTGAGGGGCAGGATGTGAGAGGACGGGAAGAGCCGGGAGCCCCAGCCGTCCTGCCCCACCAGCTCGGGGGTTCAGGCCTCGCTGGAGAAGGTGTGGCCGCCGCAGGCCCCCGTGGTCTCCTGGTGGCCAAACGCTCTTCCCAGAGGGTGTGCACGGAGCCAGTGTGTGGAAGCAGCGGACGGGGTGGCAGAGACGCTTCTAGAAGGTGTGGGCAGGTGGGAGCTGGTCTGCAGGAAGTTTCTGGGCGCTGGGCTGGGGGCTGGAGCAGGTGCACGGGAAGGGGCCCCCGGGTGCCAGAGAAAGGCCGTGAAGGGCCAGCAGGGCACTGCTCGAGCCCCTGGGAGCCAGGAAGACGAGCCCCTTCCCCGGGGTGGGGGCTGCCAAGGGGGCCTCTCCCTCTTGCCCCCTCCCTCCCGCGCGGGGTGTGTGTGTGTGTGTGTGTGTGTGTGTGTGCGTGCGCGCACGCACGCACGGAGGAAGTGATTCACACCCAAGTGCGAAGGTGGGGGTCAGAGCAGGCAGCCCAAGGGTTCGGGGAGCCCAAAGGAGGAAACGGGGGTGGGGACAGGAGATGCAACAGATACCAGGAGAAGCGCCGCCCACACCTAGGAGGCCTGGGGGAGGTTTCTGCACCGCCCAGGACGGCACTTCGGTCACATCTGCAGCTCAGCCTTGTTTCACGAGGCCCGGGATCCTTCGAGGTGAAAGGAAAGGAAGGAAAAGGACTTCCCCTGCGTGTGTGTGTGCGTGAGAGTGTGAGTGTGTGTGTGTGTGTGCACAGCTCTCGTTTCCATTTCACGATCTTCCTGACCACCAGGAAGAATGTCCGCGAGCCCCCCACCCTGCCCTGGGCTGCGTATGGTGGGACGTGCAGACGCGGGCGCGCGGGCGTGCACACACACACACACACACACGCACGGGCAGGGGCGCGCGGTCCTGCAGATTGTACCTAGGCCTGGCAGGAAACCGGGCTCTGGGAAACTTCAGGCCCCACCTTTGGCACAAAAGTGTGCTTTCTGTTGCCGAGCAGAAGGTGGGGGCGGGGTGGGGGCGGTTTCTGTGCAGAGGAGCAGGGCCTGCCCCAGGCGTCCAGAGCCGCGGGGGGCCTGTTCCGGTGGCTCCCGTCCCGAGCTCTGGGGGGCTCAGGAGTTCTGGGCCAGGATCACGGGGTCGCCCCCAAAAGGAACCTCGGCCGGAACCCCGCCCAGGGGCTCCCCCCACGGGCTGGGGGCCGGCGGCTGATGTAGTTGTCTAGGCAGCCTGTGGGAATACGGGGTCCAGGCCACCCCGCGAAGCCCAGCGGACGGTGAGCGGGAAGGGGGCCCCGCCGCAGGTGCTCCGGGGCCGTGGGAAGATCCGCACGTACTCGCTGACCCACGAAGCTCGGGCTGAACAGCCATGACCTGGCAGCTGAGACAAAATAGCGGATGCAGGCTCTGGCTGCAGGAGGGAGGGGACAGCGGCCCCGGGCCAGCCTTGCTCAGTCCCCGTCGTGACAAAGTACCGCAGACCCGGGGCTCACACGGCAGACACTCCTTCTCTCACAGTGGAGGCCAGGAGTGCGCAGGCCGGGCTGGTTCCTTCTGGAGACCCTGACGGAGAATCGAGAATCTTCTCCCAGCTTCTCTCTGGTCTCCGGTGGCCGCAGTGGCATCTCTGCCGCCGGCTCCCTAGGGCTGTCTCCCCCAAGCACCTCTGGGTTCAGAGAGCCGTTCTTTCTCTTACAGAGACACCAGCTCGTGGGGTTAGGGGTTTAGCCCCCCCCGCCACATAATCCAGGCTTCCCTCCTCTTAACTCCACCACATCTGCAAAGACCTCATTTACAAATAAGGTCACTTTCACAGTTCTGGGGATTAGGGTTTCAACATACCTTTTTGGGGAACACAGCTCAGCCTACTACAGGGTCTCTCTGCAGAGGCGCCCTCTCCAGGACTCAGTCGTGAAGGAGGATGTGGGTGGACAAGAGAGGGCCCTGGTGCGGGGTGGGGGGTGCCCACATGCTGTGGGGGGGCCTGCAGGGGGTCAGGGCAGGGGATGGGAGGGTGCTGCGGGGTTGTCTGGACAGGAGGCACAGAAAGAGAAGAGCTGCGGGTCGCCTGGCTGGCTCAGTACAGCGTGTGGCTCTTGATCTTGGGGTCATGAGTTCGAGCCCCGCCTCGGGTGCAGAGATTACTTGGGGGAAAAAAAGAGCTTCAGTCACTGGTCTGAATAGTTGGAAGGTCATCACACAGAAGGAGGAAAGGACTTAGTCTGAGGTCCTCCAAAATGCACCCCCACGACCAGACGCCTGGCAGGTCCCAGGAAGTGCAGTTTGACTCATTACCTAAAGAGGCATTTTGCCCAAAGTGGGGATTTTCTGACAGTGGAGCAGGCCAGTTCACAAAGTAGTGAGCTCCCCAGGCCTAGAAGTATTCGAGTGGGGACTGTGTGGAGACTGTTCAGGAAAGCTGTAGAAGGCGCCTCTGAGGTTCCTGCCAAGACCAGGTGTCTGTTACTTGATGAGAGCTTAACTTTCAAGGTGTAACGATGTGGGGAACAGCCTAAGTGGGGGGGCTTTCCGCTCAGGCCCCACACATTCTGCTTAGTCTTTCCGTGTGGGGATCAGGCCGGGCTTGATCCTACCGGGCTTCCCACCGGACTCTGTCTTCGGCGGCCTCTGGTTCCTATGGCAACTGAGCCTCCACCCTGTGGTCCACCTGCCTGAGCCCAGACTTGGTATTAAGTGCGGTGTCAGACGGGTCTGGGGAAACATGTGCAGATTGTCACGCCTGTGGACGAACACGCTTTGGTGTTGCACGTGTGAACCACCCCCCCCCGCCCCGCCGAGCATCCCTGGTACAGGGCCCCGCCTCTGCTGCTCCCCCAGGTCTGAGAGCCTTCGGGAATACCAGCTATTGAGGCTGGCCACGTGCCAGGCTCTGTTTTAAGCACGTAATAACACGTGTCTTATTTTTTTACCTATTTAGCGAACCTGTAACACTTGTACTGCTCTAAGCACTTCACGGGTATACACTCATTTTCATTTCGTGCTAACCCTTTGAAGTAGGTAAGGTTATCCCCGTTTCACAGATAAAGAAACTGAGGCTGGGGGTACAGGGACCTGCCCGAGGCCTGCCTCTCCCCCTCCTGCACGCGCGCACACACACATACACACCCATCCGGATACACTCTCACACATGTGCCCGATGGCGGCTGTTCTCCTCGGACGTGAAGCGGGTCTCGGAGCGGCCAGGGTCCTGGGTGGGTCTGGGTCTCTCTCTGGCCTCGTTCTGCTGCGGACACTGAAGGGCATTCCTGTAGCCTCACTCCTCTGGTCTGGCCCGTCTCCCGGGAACTGGATTTCCCCTGGAGCCCCTGCCCAGCCCAGAGGGAGGGAGGGCTGCACAACCCTTTACTCCCTGGAGGTGACTGGGCAGGCTCAGACCCCCTCCTGCTGGCCCCTCCACTCACTGCTCTGCTGGCCGCGGGGGCTGCCAGCCTTGTCCCTGGATCCCGGCACCCAGCAGCTGTCCGGGAAGGAAATGACACTTGAGCCTCCGGGAAGCTTTGGGAGAAGCAGCTGTGGGGACATGCGGCCTCCTGCTGCCATTTCCCTGCCCCCGAGGACGGGCGTGGATGGATCGCCACGTGGATGTTCCCGCCGGGAGCGCAGGGCGGCACAGGTGTGATGCCTGCTCATCACACGTGCCAACGAGGACTCGCCCTAGTGCCGTGTGCCGCCCGCCCGCCCGCCTGCCCAGCCTGGGCCAGGGCTGCCTACAGACGCCATCCCGTCATCTCGCCAAGACCTGCTATTTTGCAAGGAGACAGGCTCGGAGATGTCAAGAAACTGGTCCAGATTCCACCAGCTGATGACTTAGCTGAGCCGGGATTCCTGTCCAGGGCCTTGCGACTCCAAAAGCCTGAGTTCTTCCTATGACATCAGGCACAGGGAAGGATCGGGGTGTGTTTCCACGAGCTAATTATTTGGCTGGGCTGTGCCGCTCGGCTCATTATAGTTGCTCAATAAAATGCTGAATGAATGGGTGGGCCCCTCCCCCTGTGACTGGCGTGGCTGAGAGCTGATGGCTTTGGCCCAAGTGCTTGTCCCTGTTCCCTGGCCCAGCGCCTCCCTTTGGGGTGTGTGACCTTGAAAACAGTGACCTTCTCCGACCCGCCTTGGACCATGGCTCCGAGCGGCGTCAGGGGAGCAGCTGGGGATTACCAGCGCCCTGTGGCCGGCAGGCCGTGTGCCAGATTCCTGGCAGGGACGGCGGGTGATTGTCAGCCACATGTGTGGGGAGAGCCGCCCATGTACAGCTCGTGCCCATGCCCCGCCCCCCGCCCTCCGGCATAAGCCCCCTGGGGGGCTGCCAAGACTGCTCTGGAACGTTGGCCAGCAGGGGGTCCTGCCTAGTATCCCGGCTGTGGTGGCCGTTCGTGGAGGTCACGCGGCTGTGCAAAGAGCCTGCCCGTGGATCGTGGGTCCTGCGTGTGTCCCGTACCCCTTCCACCCGCACCATTGTGGGTGGACACCCCCACCACTCACCCGGGGGCCGCGGCCTCTGAAGGGCCTTCCACGGTGGAGGGCGGATGGGGGACCCCTGCAAACACTGGGGCGGGGGGTGTGTTTAGAAGCGCTCAGGCCTCTTCCTCCCGTGCCAGGGCTCTGAGTACCCTCCCTCAGGGGAAAGCCAGCATCTGGGTCTTGGACCCATACAGGGTGGGTGGCCTCCCCCTGCCGGTCAGGGCCTTCCCGGACCTTGATGTGACGCCACGCGAAACAGGGACTCTCGGCTTTGGCGAGCGAGCTGTGGCCGCCTGTGCAGCGTCGCCGTGCACAAGTGGGTAGCACCCCCGCCCCGTGAGCAGCCCCGCTTCCCCCCGAGCATCACACGTACCGCGCACCTGGCCTGGCCTCCAGCCTGGTGTCCCTCGAGAGCCTTCTGCAGGGACTCCAAGCCACGGCCCCTGCTGCCCTGGATTCTGTTGAGGGCCGTACGATGAATGTCAGGGTTGCACAGGCCGAGTGCACGTCCCAGGAACTGCACGGATCCCTGCGGCCTAGGCAAGCTCCTTCCTTCCTTGCCCCTCTGCCGCCTGTGGAGAGATGAGGGGATGGAGAGGCTACCTCTCGGGGCTTCTGCAGGGTTACAGGGGGAATGTCACAGTCATCGTGAACGGGACGCGTGCGGTGGGCTGCAGGCGCTCAGGCCGCCCTCGGGAAGTGCTGCCCCCTGACGGTTTCTCTCCTGTTCTTGTCTCTTCTCCTCCACCTGTTTCCCCTCCCCCTCTCCCGCCCTGCCCCCGCCCCCCCCATGCACTGCCATCAGCACTAAGGCGCCTGCACTGGCCCCCTCCGTTCCCGTCCTCTCTCTGGTTCTCTACGTGGTGACAGGAGGACAGAGAGGGGCTGCCCCACCTGGGGGGCTCCCGGCGCCCGGGGAACCAAGCAGGACTGTATGCTGTCTTCAGCCTGCTTCTCCGTCCGCCCTTGGCCTGCCAGGGCTGGGGGCAGCCTCAGGAGACGCAACCCCGGAAAGGGGCTCTTGGACCAAGGGTCGGCCGTCGGGACAGAACGCTGCGGGGAGAGGGGTAGGCGCCATGGAGGGGAAGCTATCGAGACATTTGCTAGGGCTTTATTTATGACTTAGGATGTTTGCGGGGTGACCGGAGCGTAGCTGGAGAAGTCGTTGGCCAGAAGGCCAGAAGTGTCCCCTGCGTGGCTGGACCCGGCCGCTGGGGGAACTCTCTGGCAGGCAGATAAGGCGTGGGGGCAGGGGCTGACGTTCGCTTAGCATCTGTCACATGCCAAGCACTGTGTGCAGAAGGGCGGAATGAGAGCTGGCATGTGGGCCAGCCCGCACCCCCCTGCAGAGCCTTCCAGGTGCAAGTGGGGAGACGACGGTCAGGACGGAGAGGCAAGGGCCTTTGAACCTCTGAGGCACATGGTCAATAAGCATCCCTCTGACGGTCTTCAGAAGGAGAGAGAAGGCGTGTCCATGCTTACAGGGCTGCGTCCCAACACGGACTCTGTTTGGGGGTCTGCCCAACAGCTGGTGTGGCTCCCTGCACCTCTCTCCTCCCTCCACGGACTGTGAAAATGGCCCAGCATGCAGCAGAGTTGGGAGCACTTTACGGTGCACGCCCACACACCCATCCCTCCGATCCCACCACTGACGCCGAATTATGCTTGCTTTATCACCTCTCTGTCCGCCTATCCATCCTTCCATCCATCTGTAGGTCCACCTTGTTGTTACCTCTGGTGCACTTCAAAGTAAGTCGCAGACCTCCTGATTACCTCCAGAACTGTTGCCAGACACTCCAGCCTCACTTTCAGAATTTCTCACCAACTGCCCACTCCGTATATCCAGTGCTGCTCCTTCCCCAGCAGGAGCTCGGTGGACGGAGTTGGATGGAGCCTGGGTTCCAATCCCGACTCTGTCATTAATAGCCGCGTGGCCCTCGGCAAACCATTTTGCTTCTCTAGGTCCAGCGATACATGGGGTTCACCTGTATGTTATAGGTAACGAGAGCTACCAATGACCAAGTTCCTATTTCATGCCAGACACTTACTGTCACTAATCCCTTCAATCCAGGGATTGTCTTTCCTAACATACGGGGGAATCGGGGACAGCTCAGAAAGGTAAAGTGACTGGCCAGCAATCCTGCTGCCTGGTGAGTGGCCACCCTGGGTTTGCACCCAGCAGTCTGGCCCAGAGCCCAGGCCTCAGCTCCTGCTGATGTTCTGAGATCCTGCTTTGTGCCTGAAGTGGCCAGTTCTGTTCTGTCTGGCACACAGCTCTTGGTGTTGGTGACCTCTCAAGATTTATCTCAACACAGAAATTTCTAGAACAGTCCCAGCCTACTCTGGGCATGTATTTATTTGGTGTCCCCTCTTCCTTATGTTAGTGTTTGTCTCTGTCAAGCTCAGACCTTTATTTTCCAATTTCAAATACCCAAACAAGCAAACAAAACAAACCTTGGGTGAACTAGACTGTTCATTTTGCTGTGATTGTATTGGACTCCACCAGGGGCCGAGTACATAAAGCTCAGGTCTCTGCCTTGTCTTCAAGGAGCTTCCAGACTCGCGGGATGATGGACACACTCCCTATCAGCCAGGGAGCTGTCTGCCTGTGCAACAAAGAAACAACAGAGGCTTATGCAAGAGAGAAATTCATTTTTCTTCCACTTCCTGATCCAAATGTAAGAATCATGGTGGCCCAGCACAGCAGGGACATGGTGTGGGGCCACTTTGCTACTCTGCCGTTTTCAACGTGCTGTGTCCATCCCATGATATAAAATGGTTGCTGTGGCTCCTGCCATCACATCTGTACTCCCGCTGGGGGAGGGGAAGGGGCAGGAGTGCCCTGAAAGTTAAACACTTCAGCTCCCCTCTCGCCGGCCAGAACCTAGTCACACGGCCACTCCTAGCAGCAAGGGCACCTGGGAAATGTATTCTTTAGATGGGGATCGATATGTCTAGCTGATGCTTTGGTCACTGTGGAAGAAAGGGAGAGCAGATATTATGGAGGGCATCTTGGTATGTAGAGTGATGGCCGGCCTGCGGCAGGGGTCACTCCCGGGGAAGGTGAGACTGGGAAACGGCTCATCAAGGAGGTGACATTTGCGCTGAGCTTGAGGGGCAAGAGAATGGCAAGTGTTTTGGTACGCACGCCGCCAGCCGCCTGTCCTGAGGCTACGGCAGACGCGGTCGGTCGATCAGCACAGCCGTCTTTCTCCCTGAGCACCGAGCCACCCTGGGGACCTGCCCCACATCCCCCCGTGGGCAGGCGATTGGCTGGGCCTGCCCGTTGAACCCCATTGGCCCCCGCTGTTTCGTGAGGCAAGGGGGCACCGCGGGTGTCTCCCCCCGCTTCCCCGAACGAATCAGCTGTGGCTGTACGACTGCGTCACTAGCGGCGGGCGTGCCCTGTACCCACTCGGCATCCAGTCACATCGTCTTGGTGGCTTGAACTTGGCCACGGCGGGACTGTTTCCACCACGCCAATTGGCAAACGTGAGAGATCAGGTGTTTCCCTGGCGCCAGGTGGGTCGTTAGAGATTCACCAGCCCGCCGGCCGCGGCTTCCGTGTCTTTCATCCTTTCTTAACCAGAGTCTTCCTGAAAGGTCTCAACGCGGATCTCTGTTTTAATAGGGGGCTCCCACGGTACAGGGAGCACCTCCTTTTGAAGGTCTTGCGTGGCCTCGGGGTCACTTCGGAATGTCAGCTCCTCCCATGCAGAACTAAGGTCGCAGGGATGAGTGGGGAGATTCGGGAGGCCTGCGGGGTTGACAGCGGTTGTGCGGTGCCGCTGTGTCCCGGACACGTGTCCCGGGCACCTGTGGCTTGGCTGGATGGGGGGTGGGCACTCGGGAAGCCACGTGGTTCTGCAGAAAGGGCACGCGTGTTTGGGGATCGGAGGCCCCCGACCGGACAGTGCTGGACTTTTCCTAGATAGATGATCTAGATCATTCATCATCGAGTGGGGACACTCAGTCCCGGGCCGTGCCAACCCTGCCGGCCCAGAAGACCACATGCACCACATGGGCTGCGTCCGTTTCCCTCTCTCCAGCTGTGGGGTGGGCCACGGGCTTGTCGAGATGGGCTGACATCTGCTGATTCACGGGCCTGGAATGTCCACGTTTACCTCCTTGAGAACGATGCCCCTGGTACCAAAGGCTCCACTTGGATCTGTTGTCAGCTCGTCCCACCCCCTCCCGCCCCGGGGGCCGTGCAGCTCCTGGTGTGCGCACTTGGGGAGGAGCGGCAAGCCCGGGGCCAGGTCTGCGGCCCGGTGGATGGAACAAGCTGCAGAGACCCAGGCTCCACGTCTCTGAGACCAGTGTAGACGCGGCCCCCTCTGGCATATCTCTACCCTGCCCCCGAGGCGGGAAATCTCTCTCTGCTGGAGAACAGCTGTTCTGACAAGGTAGCCCACCTGGCTGGCAGGACGGCGGAGGGATGGACAGTGGGATGCTCTGTGCCTCCTCCTTCCTCTGGCTGTGTCCTTCCCTGTGGCGGGAGAGGACCGTCACCCCCGCAGGCTGATTCCTGGCTTCCCCCTCCAGCGAATGGTCTGGGTCAGAGGCTACCCCGGTCCCTGGGAAAACCCACGGGAGGGTCCGGGAGAGAGTCCCTCTACCTGGGGGTTCCTGGGAGGCTTCTCAGAAGTGGCATCTGAGCCGAGCACCTGAGGGCTCGAGAATGAGCCAGCCAAGGGATGCCTGGGTGGCTCAGTCAGGGAAGCGCGGGACTCTTGATCTCTGCTCAGGTCATGATCTCAGGGTTGTGAGTTCAAGTCCCACATTGGGCTCCACACTGGGCATGGAGCCTACTTAAAACAAACAAACAAAAAAGGACGAGGCAGCCCAGGGGGTAGGGGATCACTACCAGGCAGAGGGGACAGAAGAGGACAGGCACAGAGGTGTGACACTGGCTTGTCCGGGAACTAGGAGCAGCTGGCAGGAGCAGAGGGCAAGGAGACGGAGGGCCTGGGACAGCCCTGGGGGCCCTGCTAGGCTATCACCATCTTCAGCAGGTGAAGGTCAGATGTGCACCCTAGAAATGGTGTCCCATCAGCAGCTCTGGGTTAGGCCGGGAGGCCGTCCTGGGGCCTGCACGCTTCCTCCAAGAACCTGTGGCCAGGCGCGTGAGGGAGCCTGAGTGTTCAGTGGTAAGGAAAGGTACCCCAAACCTGTCTCTGACTTGGGGCCATTCCGGTGATGCTAGGGGGGCTGCCGGCCCTTAGAGGCCTTGGGCTGTCTCATTCCTCTTCCGTCTGGCCAGTTCCAGGTTGGCTCACCCCCTCAGCCCCTCATCTGCAGGAGCCTTCTGGAAGCCTGTCTTTCTCCACACGGGCAGGGGCACAGCTGCCCAGGTGCCCAAGGAACCAAAGAGACACACAGGGGCCTTCTGCTGGCTTCAGGGGCCCCGGATGTAGACAGTCTAGGGGGAAGCCTTAGAGGGAGCCCCCCCCCAGGCCTCGGCACTGGGCAGCCTTTGTCCTTGGGGCTGGTCTCTTTCCTCACAGCCTGGCCAGAGCTGGCATCCCCCTGGCCAGGGCCCTGAGCCCAGCCTTGTCATCTCGGCGAGTGACTCATGCTGGGGGCGGGGGGCGCCGAGCGCCAGGCGGGCTGTGGTAATAGCAAACCCATTACGTCCCCGTCCCTGAGGTCACATCACACGAGGGACAAATGGTTCATTGAGGTTGGCTTGGCTGCCGGCTGGCCCCAGTCGCCCTGGCAGTGGGGAGGGGTCATTGCCCGGGACAGCAGCACCGGGTCCCGGGAGGGGCCCAGCCAGCCTCCCTCCCGCGCAGAGCATGCTGTTCCCCGGGCTCTGGGCCCAGACCAGAGGCTCCCTCGCAGGTACGGTGGGGCACAGTGGCCACCCTCCCCCGGGGGTCACGCCGGGCCGAGGGACGCATCCGGCGGTACACAGCCTCCTCTCGGTGCGTGGCGGGCAGGAACGGGCAGAAGAGTCCAGGCCACAGGGAGACCCCCACCCCCCCCACATTTTGGCTACTGACGTCGGGCCCTTCGTCCCCAGACGTCCTGCTCCCGAGTGAGCTGGCTGGCTCCTCCTCTCTTCTCCATCCTTCCCCCGAGGGGCAGCGACGGCGACGCATGGCCCCAGGTCCCGGGGGACGCGAGGAGGAGGCGGGAGAGAGGCTGGAGCCGGGGACCTCCGGCTCAAGACTGTCCCCACATGCGCGTGGCTTCCCGCTGAGCCCCTGGGGGCCGGGCACAGACAGAGGCCGAGGCACCCAGCCTCTCCCGCACCCCTGGCCGCCACCCTGGGTTTGCCCCCGGAGCAGAGTTCCGGAGCACCCGGGGTCCTGGGGTCACCGGCTGAGGAGGGGCACGGAGCCCAGGTGGGCCGAGACCCTTGCTCCTCCCCGGGCTCTGGTTTCTAGGGACGGTCGCCGGCTCCGCAGCCCCGGGCGCACCGGCTGGTTTCCGGGCACCTTTCCCCACAGCGGCCGCTGATGGGAAACCAGTTCTCTTCCAGGCCCCAGGGCAAGCCCTGATCTCTCCCTTGCAAGCTCCCGTAGCCAGGTTTCCGCCATTGCCAGGGCCGCCTGGGAGCTCATGTCCCCCAGGGGCCTGCCCTCTGGGCCTTCCCCGGGGGGCCCGCACCTCAGCCCCTTCCTCCAAATGGAGGGGCACGTGCCCAAACTCCAGGCTCCTAGAAAGGCTGCCGGCCGTCCGTACCTCTACATCTTCGTTCCGCTTTTCTGGGTTTTTTTGTTTATTTTTTTCATTTTTCTTTTCTTTTCTTTTTTTTTTTTTTTAAAGATTTGTATTATGTGAGAGAGAGGGAACACAAGCAGTGGAAGGGGAGAGAGAGAAGCAGGCTCCCCGCTGAGCAGGGAGCCCGATGCGGGGGCTCGATCCCAGGACCCTGGGATCATGACCTGAGCTGAAGGCAGACGCTTCACTGACTGAGTCACCCAGGCGCCCCTCACTTTTCTATTCTTGGAAAGAGTAAAGTTGATAACCTTCTTCCATGGGCAGAGTTATAGTCAGGCAGACTTTAATGCTCTCCCTCCCTCCGTCCCCCACCCAGTCTCCTTCTAGCTCTGTCTCTACCTCTCTCTTTTTTAAACAGCCCAATCTGAACAAAGACAGAGTAAGCAACATTGATAGACACTGAGCTCCCTGTCACCGGAGGTGTTCAAGGGTAGGGTGGAGGGGTGTTTTGGCATTGAAGGGGGATCCCAGCAAGGGCCCCGGAGCCCCTTGTGGGAGGGTGCAGAGGAGGGCGGGGGTTCCCCCTTTCCTGCCCGCCCTGTGTAGATGGCTGCCACTCGGAGCCTCAGCCCACTTTCCTCCCACCTGCTCGCTGGCTGGCTCCTGGGCGGGGGCGCGGGCGCACTGGTAGGGCATGTGGCCCGAGTCCAAGGGGGCAGGCGGACGGGCAGCTCCCTGGGGACAACGTCACCTCGGTCACTGCGGCGACTTTAAAAATAAGTTCGGCCCCAGAGGGCCTGTTGGCCTTTCTTCTCTGCTTGGATCCCGCTCAGACGCTCTTGTTCCTGCTGACGTGGAGCTGGGGGAAGGCTGGTGACTCAGCTCTTGTCCCCACACTGCAGCGGTGCTGAGCTGCCTCCAGCCTCTGAACCCTCGGAGCAGGAGGCTCCTCGGGAGAGGCGACCAGGAGGTCAGGACGCGAGGGGACAGGCTGTCCCCTCCAGTATGTGTCCTGGCCAGGTGTCCCGGCAGCCCCAGGGGTGAGGCTCATCCACTGGCTGCTTTGAGGCTGGGCGGGTACCAGGCCGGCCCCTCCTTCGAGGCCCCTGCGTGACTCTGGAAGGGATGCTGTGTGTCGCCAGCCCGTCTCTGTACCTCCAGCCTCTGCTGGCTGCCGGCGGGCGGGGGACTCCAGCCCCTTCCAAAGCCCTGCTCTGGGGGCTGGAGTAGGAGCGGACCAAGCAGGAACGGACGGTGTGATGAGGGCGCGAGTCAGGAATACAGCCTGGGCCGCGGTCCTCCTCCTCCTCCTCCTCCCCAGCTGGGTGATGACTCACCAAGTCATGGTGGGGACCCAGGCATCTTCTGTCCCCTCCCCCCGGCCTCCCGGCCCCCGTGTTAGCAGCTGCTGCCCCTGCCTTTGGCTCAGGTGGTCCCAGTGGCTTTCCTGTCCCTGCACGAAAACTGACAAGTGAAACAGAAAATGGGAGGGCCCGGCAGGGCCGCAGGCCCCCTCGGAGCGTCGGGAGAGGCGGCCAGCTGCTGGGGTCCTGAGCATCTGTCCCCAGGGCTGGGTGGCTTGGGCAGGGCAGGGGCGGGAGGCCGGCAGCCAGGGAGCAGGGAGCAGGGAGCTTGCCTGGGCCCTGCCGGCCAGCAGCTTCCTTCTGTGACCCGAAAGCATGAATTTAGAAGAGTAATACTTTGTTTAAAAAGCTCTCTGCCTCACAGATAAGGCCCGGGCCGCTGCGATCCGAGTTTGCTGTAAATTTTCTGAACAAAGCAGGCTGAGGTGATAGCTGGGGAGTCTGGGGAACGGATTAATCATCTGCTAAGAAAACGGCCTTCCCCTTTGAAGTGAAACCTTCTGGTTGCATTTACGCAGCCAGGCAGATGGTGGAAGGGTGTTCTGTGGCCGACACGCTGCTGAAATGTCAGCCGTACCCACAGACGGGCTGCACAGGAAGATTCACACCCCAGCAGCCCGAGACCTTGATGGCGTCCCAGGGCCATATAAACGGAGGAGGGGGTCCTGGCGCCTAGGTCGGGGTGCAGATGGCACCCTGCCTGTCATCCCGAATGCTGGGCCCGGGCAGGTGGCTGGCGGGCACGCAGGGAGTCGGCGTGAGTCCTCGATGTCCCCTGTGCCCCCGTGGGCTGGTCCCCTGTCAGGAGTCACCGTGACCCGGCCGTCCTCTGAAGGAAACTGAACTTCGTCATTCCCCAGGGATCTGACAGGTTCTTGGGGAGTCCTTCTTGCAAGCCTGGGGACAAGGAAGCAACTGTCTCGGGGGGTCTCCTGGGGGACCCTGGGAGGGTCGCGCTGATGGTTAAGACAGGAATGACAGACAGGGAGCCAGCAGGGGGGACACCTTGGGGACGCTGCCCAGGCAGAGGGAGCAGCTGAGGCAAATGTCCTGAGGCAGAAGGCAGTGCGAAGGAGCGGCCCAGTGAGTAGACCAGATGGACGGGGCACGGGCACGAGGGTAAGGAGTTGGCGCTCGATTCTGAGTGTGATCGAGGCCATGGGAGGTGACTTGATCTGATCCTGAAGCCTCACTGAGATCTGGATGGAGGGGGCGAGAGTGGAAGCAAGCTCCTCAGTGGGGAGCCTCTGCCGGGACGCAAGAGGGAGACGGTGGCCGGGATTTCCGTTCTGAGGTATTTTGTGAGGCGGTTGTTAAACACAACCTTTATTAGAAATTTAATCATGTAGCGTATACACGTGTAATTCATATTTTGGGGAATGCATATACAATAAAAAATAAATTATGTAGAAATTGTTGGTTAAAATGAAGCGCCATGGAGTTACCACAGGATCCAGCAGTTTCGCTTCTGGGTAGAAGCCCGAGGGTGGGACCGTGGGCCTCAGAGCCGAGCACGCGCCCAGGTCCCCAGCAGCGTCATCCACAACAGCCAAAAAGTGGAAGCGGCCCAAGTATCCATCGACGGGTGGTCGGATAAACAAAATGCGAAATGGACCTACAGTAGGATATCAGCCTTCAAAAGGAAGGAAATCCTGACACACGCGGCCACACGGACGAACCCTGAGCACCTGGAGCTCGGGGAACTAAGCCCGACGCGAGAGGACCAACACTATGATGTCACTTGCGTGAGGTTCCTGCGAGCAGCCGAGTTCACGGAGACCCGAAGTAGAGGGGCTGCTGCCGTGGTCTGGGGGGGCAGACGCGGAGACGGGGATCCCGCTGGCCGCAAAGAAGAGTTTCAGTCTGGGGGGGCGGCCACCGTCCTGGAAACGGCTGGGACTGATGAGCGCCCAGCGGCGAATGGGCTCGATGTCGTCTCGCGGTTCGCTGAAGACAGGTTAACGGGCTACCTTTTACGTTCTGTGTATTTTAGCACAATACAAAATGCATCGCCCTGTTAGAAACAAATCATATTCTAAAACGAAGTCATCGGCTCGATTTATAGAATACAAACTCCTCACCAGTCAGTCCATTACGAACCAAGGTAATAAATACACAGAACTCACGCTTCCCAAGTCCTTCGGGACGTCTTACCGTATCCTCTGTGTTCTGGAGCTCAGCATCGCTGTCCTCCCTGTGTGAGCCCCAGTTTCCAGCCGCAGCTTTGGTGGTGTCGCGTCGGTAACTCGGATTTGGCCAGGGCGGCGGTATTTCTAGCACAGAAATAGGCAAATGCTATGCAGTAATCAGGTGGGCTTTTTTTTTAACACCCAGAGTGCCGGTTGTTAAACATTAGGCAGCCTGTACCCCTGGAGGGGGGTTGGACCTGCGTTGGGGGCACTTGAGGTCAGAAGCAGCCCGACCTGCTGATATTTTGGAGATGGAAAGTCACTGATGGCCTGGATGTGGGGTGAGGGGAACAGGGGACCCCAGGGTGACGCCTAGACTCTTGGCCCGAGCCGCTAGGTGGACGGAGGGACCACTTACAAAGGTAGTGGACTGAGGGAGCCTGGGGGCTGCGGAAGGCCCGGCAGCCGACGGATCCAAGGCTCTGGAGCTCAGGGAGGCCCTGCTGTGCGCCAGGCCTGGGCAGGGCTGAGGCCGTGGGCGCCTGTCCTGGTCTTTGAGGAAACAGATGGTCCACTTAACAGGGTGTCCTGTCCAAAGGCCCAGGGCAGCCGGGCACAGAGCCACCGCCCTCCCTCTGCTCCCCAATCCCTGCATGGAGCCCCGGGTCACGGAGACCGAGGTTGAGCCAAACGGCTGTTTCCGCCCATCGACTTCCTCCCTCCCTCTCTTTCCCAAGGCTCATCCCACCAGCGCCTGACCCGTGGGGTTTCTCTCCAGGCCCGATCTTTCCCATTTCTACAAAGGCTTAGAACTGGACTTCGTATCAGACCTTTCTTACCCATCCCCGGCCCCTCAGGTGTTCTTAAAACTTGCTGCTTGCCGTCGGGAGTGTCCCCAGTCCCCTGGGCCTCTCAGGACGGCCACCTGTAGGACCGCGTTCCTTACCTACAGCAGGTTTGGGGGCTCACAGACATCTGTGGGATGTGCGGATGGGGTCAAGGTCTGCAGAGTGTCCGGGGGTCACCGTTACAAAGGACCGACATGCGAGGGGCTTCACAGAGCAGAAATGTCTTCTCTGACGGTTCTAGAGGCCACCAGCCCGAAATCAAGGTGTCAGCAGGGGCTCACTCCCTCTGAAGGCTCGAGGGAAGAATCCTCCCTCACCTCTTCCAGCCTCTGGGTCCCAAGTGTCCCCGGCTTGTGGCCACATCCCTCCAATCTCTGCCTCTGACTTCACATGGCTTCTCCATGTCTCCTCCTCTTTGCCCTCTTACAGGGACACTTGTCTTTGGATTTTGGGGCCACCCTAATCCTGGGTGATCTTACCTCGAGATGCTCACCTTAATTACACCTGCAGAGATCCTTGTACCGAATCAGTTCCGTTCTGAGGTTCGCGTGGATGTGTGTTTTTGGAGCACCCATCGCAGGTCTCACAGGGGAACCTGGGAGGTGGCGTCCCCTCTGACCCCACTTTGCCCTCGGGCCAGGCCCACAGTCTTGCCTTCTCCGTGGCTTTGGAAGAGTGCACCATTACAGGATGCAGATACCTTGTCGTTCTATTTTTCTTGCCAAACTTAAGCTCACTTTCCTCTCTCTGCTGCTGCTCACTTTATCTGCCCATCGCCCCTACCAGGATTGCCCGTCCCGCCCCCCCCCCACTGTTCTGCCCTGAGAAGGGGGCTGGGCACCCCTCACCTCCCCATAAGGAGCAGGCCTACTCCGCGGGCTGGATGAAGCCATCAGAGGTGATCAAAGGCTGGACTGAGCCAGGGCTGGGCGCAGGATTTCAGCAGGGAAAGAGAAGGCCGAGGAGCGGCCAGATTGTCTTCGAGTTTGGAGAAGGTGATTATTATGTGAAGGGTGGTGCCCAGCTGTTTCCCATCTCCTCTGAAGACAGACAAAAAAGAGGAAATAAATGATGTACAATTAGAGCAGTTGGTTAGATACAAGGGTGAACTTCCTGGCTGGGAGTGTGGCCAAGCGCGGGGCACGGTTTCCGGAGGGAGCACGGGCCAACACGCCTTACCTGGAGGTGTCAAAGCCCGGCAGCCGTGGCCCCCGTGGTTAAGCCCAAGGCAGGCAGGGGTAGGGACCGGATGGGCGCTTTCTGGCCGCAGAGGTCGGTTCCCTCCTGCCATGGTCCTCTGGGTTCCCACAGGGGAGCCTTTTGGCGAGCTCCCCGAGGAGATAAGCCCAGTCTGTTCAGCTCCGCGGCCAAGGGCACCAAGAATGCACAATAAGCCGCCGGCGCTAATCTGGGGGAGCCCGACGCCCGCTCGCGGGGAGAACAATCGCATGGGTGTGCCGCCCTCCCCACGTGCTTTTTATAAACACACTGGAGAATAACGCCGGGGCCCGGCACCTTCCCAGGGGCCCGGGTGGTTAGTTAGGCCGCTTCCTCCGGGCCGCGGACCACCCAACTCCCCAGCGCTGGGTGGACAGGCGGCGCGGAGGGCTGGGCTGCCGGGCAGGCCCCGGGCTGGCTCTCCAGCAGGACGGGCCGGGGCCGCCGGTAAGGCCGCCGGGGTGCCCGTGATGGCAGCGGGGACTCCTTGGCTGAAACCCGGGCCCCCAGGCAGGGGAGGGTGTGTGCGCATCTGAAATGTCTGTGGTTTTGCAGTTCCATGTCCACAAACTCACTTAGTTGAAAATAGTTCAAAATATCCAAAGCATGAGGGAGGGAGTGACCGCTTTTTTTTTTTTTTTAAAAAGAAAGGACTTGATTTCAGCTACTTGATAGAGTCACCGCACGTAGCGTATTCTCGGGAAGAGGTGGGGAATGAGTGGGATGGCAGTCAGGCCTCAGCATCCCCTGGCCATTTGGGATCCTTCCAGACTAGGGGCGTGGGGGCTCGGAGGGGAGTGGCAGTGACCAACCTGAGACCCTGGACGAGCTCTCAGGCACTCACAGGCCTCACCCGGAGGGTAGATTCCCTGCTGTGGACTCTCACCCGGCTTGAGGGCCGGCCTTGGGGCAAGGTTCGGGTCTCAGGTAATGAGGGGGCAAGCAGGCCTGAGCGGAGAGCCTAACTAACTAGCCCGGGGAGGGTCAGGGAGCCCCCCTCCGCTGTGGGGGGCCAGCCCTGGGGGGCCCTTCCTGGGGGCTCCCTCCTTTTGCTTTGCAAGTTCCACCCCAGCCTGGAAGACCTGCCTGCCTTGCTTTTCGGTGACAGAATTTAATCAGTGTTTGCGAATGGATGGGCCCGTGTAGAAACGGCGGTCTTGGAGGGCAAGACCAGGCCTGAGGCCGGGCGAGACGGGGAGCCCCCTTTCTCCCCATTCCGGAACTCCTTCCTTCAGATCCTACGAAATGTCGCCTTACCAGGGGGAAAGACCGGGTCTGCGCTCTGGGCCACGGAGCGGCCCCCTGATTGTGAAAGCTGCGGGGGCACATCTCCCCGGCTGTTGCGGCAGGGGCGCCCCTCCCCTGCTCGCCCTCGCCCCCCGCCCGCAGGCCGGCACCTCTTCTGTCACCTGGCCCGGAGGTGCAGCAGGGGACCCCGGGGGTGGACGGGTGGGGGTGGGGAGTCGCTGGAGGGGCGCCCGCCCCCCGCCCCCGG
>LNAC01000251.1:2181098-2198450 GCA_002007465.1 Ailurus styani
CCGAGCGGACGCGCGCCTGGGGCCCCCCCATCCCGGCCCGGGGACACCCCCTTCCGGCCTCCGGGGGTCGGGCGGCGCGGGGGAGGGGCCGGTGGGGGGCCCCTCCCCCCTTCGGGCTTTACAGAGTGTGCAGAGCCTCGGGGGGCTCTTCCCTCCGAGGGCGCCGGGCTCCCCAGCCCCGAGCCTGTGTGTGCGCGTGTGTGCGCGTGTGTGCGCGTGTGCGCGCCTTCGTGCGTCCTCGTGACTGCCTGTGGCTCTTGGTCCTGGCGCCCTGGGGAGTAAATAAAGCGGTCGGCAGGGAAGCTCACACAATAGTCTGCTGCACTTCTGGGCCCGGAATTCTGAGGGGCGGGCCTGCCTCTGCTGGGACCTGGAGCCCCCGCCCCTCGGAGGGGCTCCCAGGCAGCCTTGGGCAGAGCCCTCTGGTGGGCCCGGCCTTGGGGCCGCTGGGCTGGAAGGAGTTTTAGAGGTGCCGGTGCCAGGCCGAGCCAGGAGGTCTCTAACCCCCGGGGGGAGGGTGGCGGGCAGCGCCGGGTCGGGGTTGTGTGTGTCCCAGGGCTCCCCGCACGCAGGGTCTGCCGGGGTCAGCCGCATCTCTGGGGCGCTTCTGGGGACCAGAGTTTGGCTGGATCCCAAGCAGAGCGCAGCAGCCTGGATTCTGGGCTGCGCCCGGGCTGGCTTGGGCAGGGGTGCGAAGAGACGAGAGTGTTTGGGGTCTAGCGGCGGGCACACCCATGCAGGGGACGGGCCTGCGGTCGGCTGGCTCAGTGGCGGCAGCACTTCTGTGATTCCGAGCCTGAGCGCCAACAAGGGGGGTTGTGCCCTGCAGGGCGCTGACGGCTTCTGCCCTGCTCTCGGGACCTTTTGGGTAACGAGCTCCTGCCGGGGTCTCCCTGTGTCTCCTTCGTTCTGTTTCGCCTTCTGCCGGCCCAGAGCCTGGCTCTCCTTTGAGACTCCCACTGTTGCTTTCGGGGGCCTCTCCTCTGCTCAGTGTCCAAGTGCGAGAACCCGCCGGCCTGGGCACGGCTGCCCCCTTCAGGCCCCGCGCCGCGTGCGCACCCTCCCGGGCCGGTGGCCGCGAGCTGGGCTTGCAGTCCCCGCCCGGAAAGCATCCCGCGGGAAGTGGGGTTTGTGGGGGGAGATGCCGCGGGAGGCCCGAGGCAGGAGGGGAGGTGGAGATTTGGGGCTGGCATGGTCCTACTGCTGTTCCAGTTCGCACCTCTGCCTCCGGGTCCCGTGGGTGACGACCCCGGCGCGCGCCCCGTCTGGAGATGCTGGCCGCCTCTGCCCCATCTCCCAGGCGGGTCCTCGACACTCTCATCTGATCGGAGACAATGGCCTCATTGAGACCAGCCTGGTGCGACAGTGGGCAGCCCTGCGACTGCAGGGGGAGATTTCTCACTCCTTGGGACCCTCCAGTTTCTGCAGTCATCAGTCGCCCTGTTGTGTGCTCTGACAGGCTGAAAGGGCCCTGAAGGCCGAGGGGTCGGGCGTTCGAGCCCTTCGGGCTTCTGGGGGGAAGGGTGTGTGAGGGCCCTGCTTGGCCAGCTCAGGGACCGGAATGGTGTCCCTAAGTGCCGCAGGGGCTCGGAGTGCAGTCGGGTGTTGTGTGCTGGGCCTGGACCGGTGGGAGGTGGGAAGGAGCTGTCAGCGAAGGAGGCCAGGGCGTGACCTGGGGCGGCAGTGACCGATACAGTGCGGTGGGGCCCAGGCAGAGCAAGCTCACCGTGTGGGAGGCAGACCTGGGGCAAAGACAGTCAGAATTCAAGCGCAGGAGGGCGCAGGAGGGCACTCGGTCCCCGGCAGCAGGCAGAAGCGGGGGAGGCCGGAATGAGCTGGTCCATTGGAGAATGGGGCACGAGGAGGGGCCAGCTGGAGCGGGCCGGAGGGCCAGGCCAGGCCTCCCCGCTGGGAGTTGGGACTCTCCTGGGGAAGCAGCTGGAGTGGCCAGAGCAGAGTTGGAGGAGCTCTGGTCCGGGTCCGTGCGGTTTCTCGGGGTTTCTGCAAGGTAGGAGGGAAAGGGTCGGGAAGGAGCAGGCCAGCCCCTCAGCTGCTGCTGTGCCCCCAGGGGCTGGCGGACATGGCCTGTCACGAGGCACGTGCTCACCGCTGAGGAACAGAAGCCTCCCCGGGCCACCACCAAAGCCCAGCAAGTTCCGAGCCACGGCATTGCTGGGGGCGGTCTGCAATCCTTGCAGACTGGAATGCTGCAGGGGGCCGGAGGGCCCTCACTGGGGGTCTTGGGAGGTTTGGAGCTACTGGGAGCATCTGGGCCAGGGTGGCGTGCCCTGCAGGGCCGAGGGGAAGGCACCCTTCTCGTTTCGGCTCTGTCCCGTTGTCCAGGAGGTGTGGCGACTCAGCCCGTCCTCTCTCATGGACACGTCTCCCCCCGGGGCACTGAGGGGGTGGCAGTGGCCTTCATGGGCGTGAACGTCCCACACTGGCCGTGGCCTTCCCCTGAAGGACGACCTTGGGGCTCTGTTGAGAACCCCCACGTAGGGGCGAGTTTAGGGTTTTACTTAGGTGATTTTTTAGGGAGTTTTGATCCCCCCCCACTTTACCCCCAGGAAGATGGGCCTGGGACGGATGACTTCTTTCCCGCTGTCACCGCGGGCCGGTGGAGGCACGGAGCCGTAGGAGGGCGTGTTCTTGGGTGAGAGCAGGCCAGATCCGTTATCGCGAACACTATTACAAGTCTGGTCTTTGTGTAACAAAAGCCCTTCCGAGTGCCAGCTGCGGGCCTGCCTTCCTCGGCGCTGTTTGCAGGCGGTGAAAGAATCCTGACAGTCCTTGACGTTTGTGGAAGCGCAGTCTGGCCCAGAACCTGGGCGCTCCGGTCCCGCAGCTGTGCCGTGTCGCGCGCAGGTGGTGCCCGTCCTTCTCGACCCTCTGCTGTCTCTTCAGAGGACCCTCCTCAAGGAGTCCTGGGTGCCCTGGGCCCTAGAGAGCAGGCCGGTGGGGTTGGGGGGGGGCGGGGGCCGGGAGCCGACAAGCCTGCTCATCTGGGAGCCCAGACACCTCTGGGACGGGGGCTCCCTCGCCTGCTGGATGCGGGGGCCCCTTTCCTCCCAGAAGGACAAGGCCTGTTGCTTGGTGATGGGTACAGACCTGTCCCTAATTAATGCCAGTGCGCCTCTCGAGGGACGCCTCCTGCTCTTCAGCCAGAGGCAGGGCCCCTTGGGAGTACCTCCTCCCTCTCGCTGGCACCTTGGAGGCCGGAGGTGGCGATGAGGTCCCTCGGCCGGGCTGGAGGAGCCGGGCCTGGGGGATGCGGCTCGTGCCTCTTCTGCAGCGGTGACGGGAGAGCTTTGTTAGGGTCCGGCTGCCACCGCAGCAGGGGCCCAGTGCTCTGGGTGGCCTGAGCAGGGGACGGGCACACCACCGGGCTTCAGTGCGGGGAGGGGAGCCAAGGGGCACGCAGGGGAAGCAGGGGCACCAGTGTCGTGGGCTCCCGGGGGGGACCGAGCGTCAGACCGGGGCTGGGGACGTGGGGGCCCATCTCACGCCGCGGGGCATCCGTCTAGAAGGGCTTTCTGGAGGACACGGATCTCCGGGAGGGTTTGGAATGAGGCAGGTGTGCAGAGCTTGCTTCCAGAGAGAGAGGGCCTTCCAGAAGGCGAGGGGTGGGGCAGCCAAGAGCCCCCGGCGGTGCAGAGCTCAGGGGGGCGAGCCCACTGCCCTTGAACGCTGTGTGGCGCACGGGAAGTCTCTGAGCCCGAGCCTCAGTTTCCCCTCTCCGCGAGGGTAGTCCTGGGATTTAGGTGGACGCGGTCGGCAGCACCGAGCACGGGACCCGCTCCCGGGAGTGTGTGTGGGATGGGATTTGCAAGGGACGGGTGGGGGCGGACGCCGATCTGTCGGGATCTGGGGGACGCAAGGTGTTCCGAGGGCACAGGCAAGGGCGTGCCTGGTCCCCCAGGTGAGGCTGACAGTGAGGTCTGTAGCTTCTGCGGAGCTCCCGGGCCCCCTCGGAGTTCAGCAGATGCTCAGGCTGCTGGCCAAGCCAAGGGAGCCCCCCCTGCCCCCCGGCCTGGCAGAGCTCTCTGGGGGTGCCACAGCCCTCTCCCTGTCCCGGCGGAGGCCGGGCCCATGTGGGCTGTAGGGCTACTTCCCCGGGGAGGTCGCCCCGCCTCGTCTGCCAGTCCCCACCCCAGAGCATCACCGATGGGGGCCACGGGCTGGCGCCGGACCGCCTGACTGAGGACTGGTGGTGGGCTTGGGCGGCCCACCTTCCTCCAAAGTGAGCGAGGCAGGGAGCCCGTGTCAGGGCGGGGACGGACAGGTGGGCCATCTCCTCGTCCAGCGGCCCCTCGGCAAGTCCTGCCGTGTGTGGGCTCTGAGCTACGAGCCGAGGGGCAAGCCGAGGCCCCAGGAAACTCCCTCCGGCTCCGGGGGCTTCCCTGCCTGGAGAGGCAAACCCAGAGCTCAAGCTCCCAGCGCCAGCGGGGGGCACTTGCTCAGGTGGTGACCATCTTGCTGGTGGGGGCAGTGACACGGTGGCCCATGCATGACGTGGCGACACCAAGGGCCACACAGATGGCAGATGGTGTGCCTGCCCCGCAGGCGACGGGAACCTCTCTGCCCAGTGCCTGTGGCCTCGGCCTGCCCCTCGGTGCTGTGGGCCGCAGATGCTGGTGCTGGCTGAGCACCCTGGGGCTCCCCCGCCGTCTCCTGGCGTGCCCAGAGGTCCCAGTCAGAGATCCGACCCCCCGCCTGGCTCAGCCTGGTCGGCACCAGCGCTGCAGCCCCGCTGGGTTTACCGGCCAGGCAACCCTGGGGTGGGGCCAATTTGCTGCTCGGAAGAGTCTCCTCGGGGTGCAGGTAGGAGTGTACCCTGGTGTGGCAGCAGGGACCTGGGGGCCGGACTCAGGGGACCCATGGTGGCCCCCAAACCCAGGAAGGAGTCCCACCTGCCTGCCTGGCCAGACCAGGGGCTTCACGCTGGGCTCAGAGCCCCTCTTTGCTCACTGTTTTGTGGCTGAACAGTGGGCTGCGTGCTGAGTGTCCTCAAGGACCTGGTGGGGTGTGCAGGATGGTGGGCAGTGGTGAGGGGCAGGGAGCTGGGGGCGCCGGTGGGAGAGGCATCAGAGGATTGAGGCCCCGGGAGATTTCATTTTTTTGGATTCATCCCCGAAACTCAGCCGGGAAACGAGCTCTTGTGCTTTCAAAGCCACCGAGGAAGAACCGTCAGGGCTTTCTTTCCAAAGCCCTCTCGGTTTTTCCCAAATTTGGAGGCTCTCTGAGTTGCTAATGAGACCGAACGGTCCGGAACTCTCTGGAACACGGTCCCAGAAGCCTGAGGATTTGTCATCTCCAGCCAAACAGACTCAGCCGTGGGCCCCTAGACACCCCTGGCGCCTGGGGGCAGTTCTGGGCTCAGGCTGTTTAATTTGGTCAGGACAGAGCCTGGAGGCTCCGTCCAGCCTGGACCAGGAGACGTTCTGGAAGCTCCCAAGCTCGTTGTCATTTTTAAAAGTGGTGCCAGTGCCCAGAAATTTAGGCGGAGGGACAAGAGGACAGCGCTGATGTCTGCTGTCCGGGGAGTCGCCATGCCCAGCCCAGGGTTCTGTCAAGAGTTGGGGCTGCAGGGAAGGTGGGGAGCCCGGGATGAGGCTCCAGCCTACCTTTCTTTCTTTCTTGCGTTTAGTGTTTTTCTTTGTCTTCTTTCTTTCCCATGTTTCTGAGTTTTTAATAGCCCTTCCCCGGAGAGTGAGCCTCTACGGATTCTGGCCTTCTCCCTCCACTGGGCCGAGCTGCAAAATCCAGAAAATCCAGAGCCCTGGCCTTAAATGCATGTGTGTCCTCCTCACCCCTGGCTTAGAGCTTCCCGTGCCCCTGGCCCCAAGGCCGGGAGCCTTTACCTTCAAACACTTGGAACAGCCCCCTGGGAAAGCCAGGGGAGAAGGGGAAGGGGAGGCAGGGAGGGGGCCCCACCCCCCACCTCTTGGCCATTCCACTCCTCCTCTGATCTCCCCGGGCCCTCGGGTTCCATGGTTGTTCCCTGGGTACAAATGGCCCGGGGGGGTGGTGCATAGGAAGGCCAGGAGGCTCTTGCGGCCTGGGGTTTATTCGGATCAAGTGGGGAATTCCAGGCTTCCTTCTTCCCCTCTGTGCTCCACTTTCTCAGTTTTCCAAGGAGGGGCTGGAACACTGAGCTCTTTTGCAGGCCTTGTCAGGTCTTTCTCGATGAGTCTGTACCTGGTCTCCTAACCAAAGCCACAGCCTTCCCTGATCCTTCGAGGAGCACTTCCTCTCTTTGCTGGTGGGCTTCTGGCTGTCCCCTGGGGCAGGGTCTGGGGGTCCCGGGCACCTCCCTGTGAGAGGCTACAGCTGAGGGTCCCCTGGAATTGAGGAAGGGAGCCACCCGGGCCGCAGACATCCCCCTCTGTGCCCGTGGGAGGTTAGGCGACAGCATCATCTTTCTTTCTGGTGGGAAGAGAGAGACGTCCCCCCTATGGGCCACCTTGCCGTCTCCCCTCCCCAGGCATTGACCTGGAAGATGAGATGTTTCTGGTTCTAACCATTGTGGCCAGCAGCCTGGTGGATTTCCAGACTGTCCCAAGCGGGGTCTCATTCTGTGTCTGGGCCGGCCCCTCCCTGGGTGCTCTGAGCCAGGATATTTGGCCCTCCTTTCCACGTGGGTGGGCAGTTTCCCTGTGAGTGGTAGGCCAGGCCCCTGCCCCGTGTCCCCTGGAGACTGAGGTTATCTATAGTAAAAGCATACAAGTCTTCCTGGCTCCCAGCCAGGCTAGGAGGGGCGGGCTTCTCTGCTGTCCCCTGCCTCCTGTCCCCCATAAAAAGTCAGGGGAAGGCATGCTCTGGAAAGGGGCTGGGTTGTGGCTTTTCGTTCAGCTTGAAGTGCTGGCATCCGTCTGTTCTCTGGTGGCCAGGACAGTGGGAGAGGCAGTCGGCTCACTCCTTTTACTCAGCAGCTGTCTGTGGGCGCCAGCTAGGTACCAGCTTTGTTCTAGGTTTCGGGGGTCCAGGCGTGAGCCCAAGAGAGGGGTAGGTTCAGGAGGACTTCCTGGAGGAAGGAGCACCTCACCAGAGTCCAGGTGGGAGTTCACCAGGCAGGGTCTTCAGGCACATGGTGCTGGCTGGCTTCTCTTGTGATTTCTCCCAAGTCGTGGTTTGGGGGATCGCGTTGTGCCCACACCTGGCCGAGGTGCCTGCACGTGATGGGGGTGCTCTTGGGGCTGTGCTCGCAAGGAGGACCCTGGCTCCGTCTTCGCTCCTGGTCTCCAGCAGGGACTTGGGTGGTGGGTGGTCCCCGTGGGAGCGAGCCCGCTGAGTTGTTCCCCTAGCGGGGGGTGGAGTTGGGTGCAGGGTGCAGGGTGGAGTGGCGAGCTTAGGTCCTGGGCCTTCTCCACAAACCCTCAGGCAGGGCTGCTTTGCTTCTCTGCTAAGCTGCAAGAGAAACCCTTGGCAGGCCTGGGGCCCCTTGGGGGTGAGATGGAAAGGCCTCATTCGCTCGCACCTTTGGAGGAGGAAGGTGGAGTCCCGTCCTCTCCCTCCTCGGTGGCTGTCCCCACCCTAGCCCCTGGCCCTGGGGGACACTGAGTCCCGGGGTAGCCGGGGGAAGGGGACCCTGGTGAGGGAGGAAATCTTCCCCTGCCCTGTGCACTCACATATTTACATCTCTCCTAATATTTAAATGAGGCCAGGCTCCTGCAAACAGCTGCCCTGGAGCCAGCTGTCAGGCTCCCGCCTCCCTCTCTCCCTCCTTCCCGCCCTCCTGCATTCTTTGTTTCTGACCCAAGTCCCGGCCCTTCCAGCTGTTCCCCCTTTGCTCACAGGCACTTCCTCTGACCAGGCTCGTTCTTGTTAGTTTCCATAACTGTTTCCTTTACTGAGCACCTACTGCGTGCCAGGCTCTGGGTTGGGCACTTCATATACTCAGTCTTTCAGTCTTCCCGAGTCCAGCAAGGGCTGCTGAGGCTCACTCAGGTCACCCCTGGCCCCAGGCCACACTGGACGGCAGACCCAGGCCTTCCTGACCCATTCCTGCATCTGTCCATCACTCCCTCCTGCTGAGTCCTGCCCTCTGGCCCTCCCTGGTGCCACCTTCCCCGGGGGGCTGACCCTGCTAGGCTCCGATGGAGATCTCAGATCACTCGTCAGCGGTGGGTGGGGACAGCTGGGGGGGGTGCCCCTCCTCCAGTCCTGGCCTCACTGCCCTCCAGCTCTGTGACTGCTTATTTTTTTTTTAAGATTTTATTTATTTATTTGACAGAGAGATCACAAGTAGGCAGAGAGGCAGGCGGGGGGCGGGGAGCAGGCTCCCTGTTGAGCAGGAAGCCTGATGCAGGCTCCATCCCAGGACGCTGAGATCATGACCTGAGCCGAAGGCAGAGGCTTTAACCCACTGAGCCAGCCAGGCGTCCCTCTGTGACTGCTTTTTGCGAGACGGGGATCCCAGAGCCCACATTACAGGGTGGCGGGGAATTTGGGACAGGTGGTGAGGGTTCGGGGCTCAGTGCAGGGGTGTGGAGTAGCGGGCACTCTCCCCTGGAGGGCATGGCTCTCGCGACGGGGGGGCTGGTGGGGTTTGGGGTGGTGGTGTGCCGGTTAGCATGCTGGCTGGGATCTGGCTTCCCCGGCGCCCAGGCTGTGCTGCTGGGCCTGTCACTTGCCTCTCTGGGCCTTCACTTCCCATATGCAAAATGGCGAGGGCGCAAAGTCGCGGGGTCCTGGGGTGGCCGTGAGGATTGCATGGGCCCGGGAGCCATGCCCAGCGTGGAGTCAGCAGTCTGCCACACGGGCTGGTAGAGATTCCAAGCGACGGGGCTTTGTGGGTTTGTAGGGCGGCAGTGACTGAGGCCCTGTTGGAGGCGGGGACCGTGCTGGTCTGTCTGGGCGTCTGTCACAAGAAGCCGAGGGTGGGGGCTCACACCATGCGTTCCTCCCTCGCCGTCCCGGAGGCTGGGGATCCAGGATCGCAGGATCTGTTCCCGAGGCCTCCGCTCTCACGGCCTCATACCGTCACACGGGGGGTAGGATTGAACGGAGGAGTTTGGCGGTGGGGCCCAGCAAACATGCTGTCTACAGCGGGGACAAGCACCAGCAAGCTTTGCTCCTGTGCCCAGGAGGGTGACGGTCTGTGGGGAGGGGTGGGGAGGTGGACGGGGGCCCTGCGCGCCGGGCTGCGCCTCTGCCCGCCTGTTTCCCACAGCAGGTGAGTTAAACCGTGTGTTGGCGTGGGGGCCCTCGGCTGCCTGGACCTTCTCTGTCCGAGGTCAACAAGACGTGCTCCGTGGGCGGGTTCTGAGGCCTCGTGACTGACACGCTCTCTTGTCACATGTGCCTCTGTCCCTAGCAGTGCCCAGTACGTCCTCTGGGTCGTGACCAATCTGGGTGCTGAGCGGTGGTGGCTGAGGCTGGACCCTGACCTTGGGTGACTTTTGGGGCAGGTGGGACTGCTGAGTTGGCATCTCCAAGGTCTCTGGCCAGGGTGGCCTCCCGATGGTGGGTGCTTAGGATTTTATTTTTGTAGGATTCTTGGCAGGGGGTGGTGGTGGAGAGGAGGCGTGTAAGCCCCCCCCCACCCCTCACCTTCCCCTGTGATGGACCTTGGGGTGCCAGGCCCACCCAGCCCTCCTGACTCAGAACCTCTAGGAGGCTAGGACTGGCAATTGATTTTTTTTTTAAGATTTTATTTATTTATTTGTCAAAGAGAGAGCACAAGCAGGAGAAGCTGCAGGTATAGAGAGAAGTGGGCTTCCCCGCTGAGCAGGGAGCCCGATGTGGGACTTGATCCCAGGACCCTGGGATCATGACCTGAGGCAAAGGCAGACGCTTAACCGACTGAGCCACCCAGCCGTCCCACGGCAATTGATTTTTTAACAAGCTCCCAAAATGATTGTGATCAGTGATTGGGAACTGGGACCTTACAACTGTGAAAGAATTCAGAGAGCTGGTGCTGGAACGAGTAGAGATTTGACCCGCGTGATGCCACTCGGAGGGCAGCTCAGAGTGCGTCCCTGCACGAGCTTACTTATGAAACACATGCACAAATGTGCACAGCAGGAGGATCGGAAGGACCTTGGCCAAGATATTGACCGTGGTTTTCTGGGTCACGGGTTTATCGATGTTTTTTCTTCTATTTTCTTTCTTTTCTTTTTTTTTTTTTTTTAAGATTTTATTTATTTATTTGACACAGAGAGAGAGATTACAAGTAGGCAGAGAGGCAGGCAGAGAGACAGGGAGAGGAGGAAGCAGGCTCCCTGCTGAGCAGAGAGCCCGATGCGGGCCTCGATCCCAGGACGCTGAGATCATGACCTGAGCCGAAAGCAGAGGCTTTAACCCACTGAGCCACCCAGGCGCCCTTCTATTTTCTTTCTGTCTAGCAAATTTTCTGCGTTGTCCATGAATTGATTTTATGGTCAGGAAAAGAGCAATAGATGTTACCTTTGCAAGTTATTGTCAAAAAGAAAAAACCACTTACTCAGCGCAGTCTCCACGGCGATAGTGGGATGGCTGCCCGCCGGCTTCTCCGGCTCCGGGTTGGGCCGCTGGGTTGAGGGAAGGTGGCCTTCACACGCACCGCCGCCAGCTGTTTTTGGCCCCAGAGGAATGTGGCCAGCGCCGTGGTCCTCGACCCCCGCCCCGGGGAGGAGGTGGGCTGGCCCTCCCCGTCCGTCCCTGGCCGGGCCCCTCCAGCTCTGCTGATGTTGGGGGTGGCTGGTTGGTCCGGGAGTAGCAGGAGTGACAAGCGCCGCCGGCCGACCTCAGAATGGTCCTCGGGTCGGAGGGTGCCAGAGCTGTTCAGCCCTGCCCTTCTTTCTGGTCTGTCACCAGGACCCTGAGGCCAGAGGGGTCCTCTGTCCAGCCCAGGCAGCCTCCCCAGTCCCTGGGCTCAGAGGAGCTGCCCCTGCCCCTCCCACACTGAGCCGTTAGGTTGACAATTGAGCTAAAATTCTCTTGTTAGTTAAGAAAAGTGTCATTCCTGCAGGCAGCTCCATTTCCCGCCCCTGACGGGGGTGTTCGGGCGGGGTGGGTTGGGTCCCTGTTTGAGCGGGGGACCCTGGGCGGCTCCTGCAGCTGGCGGCCTGGGAGGGAGGGCCTGGCTGCCCGGAGGCTGCAGAGGCGGGAATCGGGAGTGCCAGTTGGCAGCCCGGGCCCTGTGTGTGTGGATCGGGCCTTCCGGGGCTGCGTTGGCAGCCCTGGGCGGTGGCGGTGGCGGTGGCAGTGGTGGTAGCGGTGGTCTGCCAGGAGCTCTGGCACGGGATTTAGAGCTCACCATAGACCGTGCTTCCATTTCTCCTGCTCCGCAGGCCAGAAGCAGGATGGAGGGGTGTCTCTTTACGGGGTGCGGCCCTGGAGGGGGTCATTTCTCGGCCCACCTGTAGCCCGGCAGGCAGGTCGCTGAGGGTCACGCACCGTCTGCTCCAGAGGCTCTTCGTGCAGCAGAGGGAGCACGCGCTGTAGGGTCCCGTGCCAGCTGCCGGGGTGTGTTGGGGCCTGCTCTGCCCGGAGGAGGGGTCTGTCGCGTCGCCCGGGAGGTGTCTTCCCTGAAACCTTGCAGGGCAGGTGAACGCTCGGAGCCCTTCTGACTGAACATAAAATGGGAAAAGAGTAAGTTCCCCACTGCCTGGAAGCTGTGATCACCAGGTAGGTCCTGGAAGGTGGGACACAGACCCGACAAGTGTGCGCGAACAGCTCGGGGGGCTTCGGGGCACAGGTGGGCCAGGGACTCAGGTGGGAGGCAGAAGGCTTAGTAGGCCAGGAGGCAGCATGAGCGTGCGTTTGCCGCAGCAAAGTTCCCCAGGCTGGGGGGCCATAAAGCCCGCAGCCCAAATCCAGGCATTGGCCCGGCTGGTTCCTTCTGGAGGCCCCAGGGCAGAACGTGTCCCAGGCCTCTGTCCTGGCTCCTGGGGCAGCCCGCGGTCTGGCTGGCGGACGCATCCCCTGCCTGCCTCCTTTCCTTGCGGCCCTCTCCTCTGCACGGCCTCGTCTTTCCTGTCTCTTAGAAGCACGCTCAGCATCACCTTGAGGACCCACCGTAAATCCACAGTGACCACGTCTTGAGATATTGAATCACATCTGCAAAGACCGTATTTCTAAATCAGGTCCCCATTCACGGGTTCTGGGGGCGAGGACGTGGACATGCCTTTTGGGCACCGTTCTTCAGCCCACTGCAGTGAGCCGTCTGAGGGCCAGGAGGGTGTTCTGGGCTTGGGCTGGGATGGCGGGTGGGGAGCGGGAGGCCAGGCTCGGCCCCCGCGTCTGTGCATCGGGAGTGTGGTGTGTCCCGTCTGCTGTCCTCCGAGCAGCAGCCCGTGGCCCGCCTGCTGGACCCGTCCAGGGTGTCCCCGTGTTCTAGATGCACGTGTAGCTTGCCGTCCCCGGTGAGAGCCCAGTGAGGCCTCGAGCAGGAGGGCCCTGGAGGCTGCCTCACTCCCACCGCCTGGTGGAGGTGCTCCTGCTCCCTGAGAGCCCTTTCCAGAACCTTCTCAGTGTCCAGCTCTGGTCTCTTCCACACAGCAAATGGACCTCTTCCTCTTAGTTTTCTCTGCCCCCCTCCCCTTCCAGACCCCTCCTGCCCTTGAGGATAGAGACCGAGTCCAGTCCACTCTCTGGGTGGGCAGACCTGAACCCACAAGGCCACGTCAGTGCAGGTAGGGCTTTGCGGTCACTGTGTCCCTTCCTCCCTCCCCTGCTCCCCTCCCCCCAGCCATTCCTCGGGAGGCCTGGGGAGTGGCTGGGCTCTCGGGTGCTGCTCTGACCGGCGCCTGCCCCCTGCCCCCTGGGTCACCAGCCCCTGTAATTAGGCCGCAGCTCCCGCTCGCTGCTTGCCCCGCGGGCTCCATCTGTCCTTCTGGTGTCCCTCGGCAGCCCATGTGATTAATGCAGGGCTCCACCTGGGCCGAGTGGCCCCTGGTAGTAAGCTGGGGTTTTTTTCCTTCATTTTTTTTTTTTTAAGTGCATTTACCATCTCCCCAGTAGTCAGCAAGGTGAGGAAGGACGGGGGGTCCTCCGCCCCGGCAGATTGGGAACAGCCAGCCCCCGGGTGCGAGGTTGTTGGGCTGAGCGCTGAGAACGGAGGAGTAGCCCCCCTAGGCAGCTGGCCCCCCACCCTGACCGCGGCCTGGCAGCTCGGCCTCCGCCGTGGAGCCCAGATGTCCTCGGTGCTGCGGCCCTGGTCTGCAGGAAGGGTCCTGGTCTGAAGCGAGGGTTCTGATCTGCAGGGAGCCCCCCGGGGGCGTGCGGGGCATGAGAGAAGCCCCCAGGGGGGTGGCCAGAGTGATTTTCATGGTCTATCCTTGCTCTGTGGTCAGGGGCCGGGCCGGGCAGCATCCCAAGGGGTAGCACTTAGGGGCCTGCCTAGGCCTGCGGGTTTGGGGGAAGGTGTGTTTGGGGGAGCGGTGGGTGGTTGGAGGGTGCAGGTAGAAAGGAGGGAGAGGGCTGAGTCAGTGGCGGGGGTGGGGGGCGTGCTCCGACCTGGAGCCAGCAGCTCTGTTCTCTTTCTGGGACAGGACCCCCTGGAGACCCCCTGCAGGGTGTCCGGGGTGCCCGGGAAGGGGGTTACAGAGCTGAAGGGCTCTGGGCTCCGTGACCTCTGAGGCCCTTGAAGCTGTGGCCAGTGGGGCCAATGGTTTTCGGGTTTTGAAGTTGGTCCCCTCCCAGGAGCTCCCTCCTGCCCTTCCTGGCTGCCATTTATCTGAGAACCTTTGACCCGAGGAGGCCCGAGAGGTCACGTGTCCCCCCACCCCCCCTCCGGGCTGGGCCCCTCCTCCGTCCGGGGAGCTCTGCGGGCAGCCTGGCGTCCCCACCAGGACATTCTTGCCCTATCTCATCAGCATCTCTGCCCGCCGCCGGGTGCCCTCGCTCTGGTCTCTCTGGGTTGCAGAGCAAGGTCTGGTGTGCAGCCTCCTCCTTCTGGAAAGGTTGTTTGCACGTGCGCATGTTCCATAACCACAGTCAGGGGAGAAAGTGGTCCAGTGTCGTAGGGAACTTTTAAACCTGTCCGGTATGCCGCTGGTGTCACCGGCCCCGGGGGGGACCGGGCAGATGGCAGGAGCGAGCCCAAGGTAGCCTTCCTCCCGGCGAAGAGGCCCCGTGCCCGTGTGTTGCCGTCCGGCTCCGCGTAGAGAGACTTCTCACAGGACGAGTCGTGCCGCGGTTGTCCCCACCTGCCTGCCGGGCTCGGGGCTGCCCAGCTGTCCCCCCCAGGCCCTTCTCTGGTGGAGGAGGGGTGACCGGGGATGAGCCCTCTGCAGGGAGGCCGAGCAGAGAACTTTCTGCCCCAGGGGGCACAGTGTTGGCAGGGAACGGTGTCCTGTCTGGTGACATGGGACAGCGGGTGTGAGCTGGGGTGTCCTAGGTGGGGGGGATGCACGGGCCCGGCTCTGGTGGATGTCTGGGAGGCTCTGAGGCCGGGGAGGGAGAGCAGGCAGCAGGAGGGGGCCGACCGAGCTGGTGGCCTGATGCGGGCCGGGGGGAGGCTCCTTCTCGCCAGGCTGGACGGTTCCAGGGTCCCCGTGTTCCCCTTCTGAGCAGGCGAGTCATGGCGGGAAGTGGCTTCAGCATCTGCAGAAGGCGGCAGCGGTGGTTGCAGGGGCTCCCGTCTCTCTTCCGTGTTCATTTCCTGGGGCTGCTGAAACTAAGTGCCACACCAGGCATTTAGTCTGTCCCCGCTCCGGAGCCCACAGCCCCAGATCAAGCTGTGAGCAGTGGTGGGTTCCTGCCAGGCGCTCGGAGGGAGCATCTGTCCCAGCTTCAGTGACGGTCCTTGGCTTGTAGACGCGTCCCTCCAGTCCCTGCCCCCTGTCACGTGGCCGCTTCCTTTCCTGTATCTCAGGAGTTCACCTGCCCCTGGACACAGGGTCCACCTTATCCAGCATGATCTCATCCCGAGGTCCTTAGTTACTTCTGCAGAGACCCTTTTCCCATGCAAGGTCCCTTTCAGAGGTTTTGGGAATTAGGACTTGGTATGCATGTTGGGGGCCACCACACGACCAGTGTCTTCTGTAGGCCTCATGGCAGAATCTGGAAGCTATTGTGAAGGAATCAGATAGGACCTCTGGTCCCATCCCGGGGGGACCGGACTGTGTAGCAAGGCTGGCGGGGGCGGCTAGTTCCACCTGTCACCGTGCTTGCCTGCCGGCTGGCCAGGAACAAGTTAACGCAGTGGACTTGGGGAGTAGGAGAAGGTCTGGGATCTGGGGGCTGCTGTTGACCCTAGCTGCTATGGGGCTCCCTGCTCCCAGCCGAGGGCTCTCCGTGTGCGTGCTCGCGTGCGTGCAGGGGTTGGGGGTCACTGGCCCTCCACTCCTGGCTTTTGTATTCTTTGTGTGCCTGGAAATGTCATGGCCTGGGAAGGGCCGGGTGCCACGTAGGCTGTGCCGAGGGCCCCCTGCTGCGAGTGGCAGCCAGCTCCTCCTGCAGCCGGGGAAGGGAGGAGGGGGCTTGTTTGTTGCTCTTGGCCCCATCTGGGAAACCCAGCCTGCGCTTTCTCACATGGCCATTCCAGAACAGGGGGCCAGGCCTCATGGGTGGAGGCTGCGAGGGGCAGGAAGAACCCTGGAATGCCTGTGTCCCCCCCAGGCCCAGGGACCGGCAGGGGCGGGGGTGAGGGGGAGCATTGCGTCCTAACACCCAGAGCAAAAGACAGGCGTCCAAATAAATCAAGGGAGGGGTGGGGACACCTCACATGCTTGGCCCGGGCTGCGTGGCCTCCCCTGGGCACAGGGACCCCCTGGTCAATCCAGAGTTCTCAGGGATACTGTTGGCTGCCCCTGTCCCCCGGGGCTCACGGGGGGTCAGCCGGCTCCTCCGTGTCCAGCAGGCCCAGGCCAGACCGTTGGTAAGACCGTGCCTGGTGTTGAAGCGCAGGCCTGCTGGTGGTCCAGGGGCCGGGAGGGGGCCCGAGGGCGTGCTCTCCGCGCTCCCCAGGCCGCCTTCAGTGGGCCGCGTGTGCCCATGAGCCCAGGCCTTACACGCCTCGCTGGCCTCCAGACCCGAGCTGGAGCGGGACGTGGCTCTCAGGCTGCGTCCGGCCCTGCAGCCCGGCCGGGCCTCGCCTCGGGGAGGCAGAAGGAGAGGGGGCTGTGCCGAGGGCTTGGACCCATGGGTGCCATGCTCTCCATCGGCACTGCCTCTGTTGGGACTTGGCCTCTTGCTTGTTGTTAACATGTTTGTGTGAAATCTGAGGCCCGGCTGCCGATGGTGCCGGAGCTGTTTGCCATCAGCTTCCCGGTGCAGGCCCCGCTCAGCCAGTGTCTTGTTTTTGAAGCTTGTCCTTTTGGACTGGTTTGCTTCCTGAGGCCACAGCCCCCTTCCCCTTCCCACCTGCCCCTTAGCCATCTCCCCCTGCGACCGGGGTCCAGGCGGGGTGGTCCCACGTGCTCCCCAGCAGAGGAGGCGGGAAGGGCACGGCCTGCAGGGTGCAGCCCCGAGCATGTAGGCAGGTGGGCAGCCGGGGCCCACTGGGGGTGCTGGGGGACCCTGCACCGTGCACTCCGGAGTTGTTCCGGGGGGGACAGCTGGGGTATTTACCCTCCATTTACTGCCTGAAGGCTGCTGGCCTGGAGAGCGGTGTTAACCCCTTCCTGCCCTCTGGGCTGGGGCTCCAGGGGGCCACCGCGACGGGCCCCTGGGTGTGAGGGGCATCCGTAAGGCCCGTGCGGCCTTGGCCACGCCTGGCGAGACCACACGTGCCTGCGTGCACACCCGCCCGCGGGTGCAGACGTGAGCAACGGGGATCGTTAGGTCACGTGTCACCGCGCCAGAGCCACAGTAGGACAGCCGAGGAAGCAGAGATGGTGACGACTGAGGTCCTGACGCTCCCTGTTGGAGCTGCTCCCCACGGCCCTGACGCGAGGGGCACGGTCTGCGTGAGCGCCACTCACCCCGTGCGGTCCCACGCCGTCTGCCCCTCCGGGGTCCCGGGCCCTCTGCTCTGCGGCCCTCTGTCCTCCCCGAAAGGCCCCGCCGGAGTCCTTGACCCGGGGCCAGGGGCCTCTGCCCGGCCCCCATGTGGGGAGAACCCGGGCCTCTTGCCCAGTCCCGGGCGTCGTGATGCAGAGCTGTCCCCTCCGGGGTGGCGTTTCCCGCGGCCTCGCCCCGCAGCCTCGGGACAGGGCGGAGGGCTGTACTTTCTGCCTGCTTCCCTGGGCCGCGGCCCTGGCTCCTGGGGGGCCACCCGGGTCAGGGACAGAGCCTGCTCCGCGGTCACCTGGAAGAGGCTCCGCTTGGCGGGGGTGGCGCTCCTGAGACCTGAGCCCAGAACGGGACCCCACGGTCGGCTGCGTCCCCGGCGCTCTGGCTACTGGGAGTTGGGTTTGGGTTTGTGTGGGCCTTGGTCTCTAACATTCCACGCATGACATTCATCACCCCCCCCCCCCCCCCCCC
>LNAC01000251.1:2198561-2215888 GCA_002007465.1 Ailurus styani
GCCGCTCTGCGCCCCCGGAAGCGGGAGAGCTTCGCCGCAGCCTGTGGTCGGGACAGGGGCCTGCACAATGGCCCCTTGTGCGCCGCGCATTCCTCCTTAAACAGGCCCAGATCCGGGCTGCTCCCTCCTCGACCCCCACGGGCGCGGGCGGCCGAGCATCTGGAGGGGCGGCCCGGTCTCCGCGCCGGCCGGGCCTGGAGGTGGTTAGGGGGCTGGGGAGGGCCGGGCTTCGGGCAGGAGGAGGGGGGCAGGCCAGTGGGAGATGATGCCCCGTAGCCTCCCCTGTCCGCAAAACAGCGCCGATGGTTTCATTCCCTGGAAGTGGTAAGCGGCCCACACTTGGGGCAGGCGAGCTGGGAAAAGGCAGGAGGCCTCGTGCAGAGAAGCACCACCCGAAGTCCATGCAGAGCCCGGTCCTCCGCGAGCGTACGCGCGCGATGCAGTCGGATCTGTGCACGCACCTCATAGCCTGGAGCTTTTACTCAATAGTCTCAACGTTTCTCATCTTCGGAACTCTGATTTTGATGACTGTGCAGGACTTCGGCAAATGGGTTTAGAAAATCTATGTAAACCCGGATTGTTTCCACCGTTTGCTGTTTGAACGCTGATGCACACGTCCCCGTGTGTAAATCTTCTGCTTCGGGTTATTTCCTGGGGGTGAATTCCCAGCAGCAGGCCGAGGTGCACGGACCACTGTCTCCAGGCTCCTGGTGCCCGTTGGGGAGGGCCTTGGGGAGCAGCTGGGGTTTGAGCCTGGCTTTGGGGGGACTTGCATACAGAGGACGATGAAAGGGGGTGGTCTTGTTTTGGGACCCGTGTAAGCAAATGGGGGCGCCTCCTGCCCCACGGGTTTGGGTGGCAGGATCGCTCCCTCCCAGACGATGGGAAGGGGAGAGAGACCTGCCGCCAGGGGAGGCCACGCCCGCCCCCCTCGGAGCGGGTGGAGGGGACTTCCAAGGTCAGGGGCTGCACGTGTGTGCTGGGACCCAGAGTGTGTTTTGAGGATTCTGAGGCAGGAAGCTTCGGGACAGTCTGCTCATGTTTCCCAGCTGGCGGCTGCTCTTGTCACGACGCCTTTTGTGGGGAGGCAGCCGCGTACACGGTGTCCCTTACGAAGCCTACCCTAAAACATGGTCTTTCATCACCAAATTTCCCAGCGTAAATCTAGAGCAGGGTCACTCCCGACGACGGCTCCTACCATCTGGGGTTTTGTGTGATTCCAGGAGAGGAAAAGGAGGTGGCTTTTTCTCCCGGGTCCCTGGTGGGGGGCGCCGGGGTGCAGGGCGGGCTGGCAGCACCATTAGGAGAGCCCAGAGGTCTAACCCCTCCAGCGGTCCCCCTGGGTAGCTTCTTGGGGCTGTCCTAAGAAATCACCCCGGACTGTGGGGCTCAAGCCACGGAAGCTTATTCTCACAGTTCTGGAGGCCCCAAGTCCAAAGTCAAAGTGTCGGCAGGGTCCTACTCTTCCCAAAAGCGGGAGGGAAGAATCCTTCCTCCTTCTCCCAGCGTCCGGTGGCCCCAGGCGTCCCTTGGCTGCATCGCTGCCCATCCCTGCCCGTCTCCCGGGGCCCGAGTCTGTGCCTCAAGTCCCCCCCTCCTCTCTTGTGGAACGCGTAGAGGGTTTAGAGCTCCTCCTCAATTCAGGATGGTGTCGCCTGGAATCTTACCGTATCTTCCCAAGTAAGGTCGCCTTCACAGGTTTGGGGGTCAGGACCGGGCCATATCTTTTGGGGGACACAGTTCAACCCACTACAGAACCGTAGAGGGAGGCGGAGCTTCCCAGGCTGAAAAGGCGGTGAAGACCCGGTTCCTCTCTGCTCCCGAGGCCCCTGGTCTGGGGCTTCGCCGGGGCTCCGCACCCATGGGTACAGACCTGGGACCTGCTCCCACCTCCAGCTCGTGTAGAAGCCCCCCCGCTGCTCCGCCCGCCCCCTCCCCGCCCCCAAGCCAATCACCAGAGTCCTGGTCTGGATGACCTGGGAGGGTGGGGTGTGGGGTCCAACCGTATTGGGCTGGGGCAGGAGGTGACAGTGAGCCTGGCTTTGGGGGGAGGGGGCTTGAAATCAGGGAGGCGGCGGGGGTGGTGTGCGTGTTTGGGGGGGTGACGTCCATCGTCAAGAACAACCCTAGCAACCCAGATGCTTGCCGACTGTCACCACCCCGACGGTGCCCAGTGGAGCCCAGGACTGACCGGGGTGGGAGGCGGGCTGGACGGGGCCTGAAGCCTGAGGGTGAGCCCCTCGGTCGATGGTGTAGCGGCACGGGGGCACACAGGTCACGTAGGGTCCGGGGTGACGTGTGCTGCGACGGGGCACGGAGCAGCGAGAGGAGAGGGCGGCGGGTGGGGACGGGCGCGGGCGACTGTGGAGGTGGCTGTGACGGTGACCTGCAGAGGGACGAGGGTTGCTAACTGGGCTCAGCGCTGATCTGTGTGCGAGTCGGGTTCGAATTCATCGCCACCCGGCGGCCGTGCGTGCCTGAGTCGGGGAGGGCTTTGCTTGGTGCACCGTCCTGATGCGTGAGTCGTCCTGATGCGTGAGTCAGTGGTCGAGGACACCTCCAGGTGGGCTTCCCGGGGAGGGAGCTCTGCGTGGGGTCACAGGCCTTGCCGGTACTCGCAGGGCGGAGGTCGTCTCATTCTGGGGCAAACCTGGGCAAAGGCCCCTCTGCCTGATTTCTGTTCTCCAGCTCGGGCCCCACGGATTAACCCCGGGGACAGCTGGAAATGCCCATGCGGAGGTGGGTGGGTGTGGCCCCCTCCTCTGGGGAGCTCACAGGCATTTGGGGGCAGTTTGGACAGTGCTCTCGAGGCCGGGGGTGGACCAGATGCCTCGAGGCCCCAGGAGACCCCAAAGGTCACGGTTCCAGGCGTTCAGCTCTGGACTTTTTGGGCAGTTTAAGCCACTCTGGCCCTGTCCTTTGTCACCTCAGCCGTCTTTGGGATGAGCAGTTTGCACTCTGTGGTTCTCTTAGGGGCTGGCCCCCTGGGGAGAGCTGCTGGCTTCCCTGCTTGGACACATCCCTGCCACCCGGTACGGGACCCCACCGCCTGTGGCCACACTCTCCACCGGAGGTCACTTGCTGGGCCCCCAGGCCAGTTGCAGCCTGTGGATGGGATTCCGTTTGACCGCTCCGTGTTTTAAGAGGGTGGTTTTCCTCTGTGCCTGCATGTACAGATCACATGGCCCATAAGAAAAAGCAGATTTCCTGGTTCTCCTGCCGAGTCCGAAGCTCTGGCCACGTGGGGCGCCTGGGCCTGCCAGGCGGTCGCAGAGCTCAGCGGCGGGCAGGTGGATTCCTGAGACAGGGCGCTCAGTGACAGGCGAGGTCCTTCTGACCAGGGACGTTTCTGTCCCTGCAGGGCCTCTGGGATGGCTGAGCTTTGCGGCTCAGGATTTTGTGCCCTTCGTGCCCCAAGAAGGAGCTGTGCCCAGGGCTGGGAGGGGTACTGCTGGGCCCCGCGGTGGGCAACCGGTAGACCTGGCAGCCAGACGTCGGGGACGAGGCCTCCTTCGCTCCCTCACTGTCCCCGCGCTTACGAGCACGTGCTTCGCTGGCCACCCGCCCACTCACCACCACCAGGCCCTGGTCTCCGGAGGAAGCACCGTCCACTGGGAAAAGACAAGACTGTGCTAGAATTTGGGGGCGGGAAGACTCAGGGTTGGGGGCTGGCGCTGAGAATGGCCCCAGATTGCTGTTGTTGGGGCCCAGGCTGTTGGGGGCCTGGGGAGGAGCTGGTGGGGTCCTAGGAGATCCTGGGCTCGGTGGGGCTGGGTGCGCCAGCTGGGGCAGGGGTTTGGGAGAGACACTGGGCCGCCGAGAGCCTGCTGGGGGCCCCGCCGGGAAGGAGCTGGTGAGTGTTCCTGCCACGTGGGCCCTTCCTGCTCTGCTCTTTGTAACGGGAGCGGCTGGTTCTTGTTGGGGGCGTGGTGGCGGGGACGGTGGGAATGGCTGGCAGCTTCCCAGCACCGTCCCCCGGCCTCGGAGGGAGTAGGTCCCCGCAGAGGTGGCCGGCGGCCGGGCAGGCACACTGGGCTGCGGAGTAGGAGTCAAACGGCCAGGGTCCCCTGGGGGCCCAGGTCCGGCTGGCGCAGGTAGCAGAGCACGGGGGCTCGGATGCAGCCGAGGGTGAGGACCGAGAGAACCGGGCGGCGTGGACCACGCCAGGGATCCGTTACGCCGCCTGAAACAGGACGGCCACGCGGACAGAACCCCGGGCCTCGCCTCCTGGCCCCACCACCCCATCTCCACCCCATTGGGCACATTGCTGAAGCATCAGGGCCTCAGTTTCCCCATCTGTACCAGGGGTTAACAGCAGTATTTACAGCCTAGGGTCACGTGAGAAATAAACGGACATGGTGAGCCCAGTGCTTGTGTTGGAAGTTCTGGTGCTTGCTGTTGATGGGGGGTTGTGATGACGTCATTGCCGGTTCTGGCTGTGACTGGTGTGACGGGGATGTGTCTGCCCCCTCTCCCCCCACCCCGCCCAGTTGCTGCTGGTGTCTGCGTTGGGTGGAGGTGAGGGCGGATAGAGGAAGAAATCAAAGGTCCCCTTCAGCCAGAACATCTTTACAGAAAACGTGGCTGGCCCGTCCACACCGTGGCTGTGGGGGCCAGAGAGGCGGGGGTCCCCCCAGCTCCAGCCTTCTCGCTCTCTCTCCGACCGTGTGTGATTGCCGGTGCCGGGGTCCCCGGAGGGCGGGGCTGTCCCCCTTCTTCCCCAGGGGCGGAGGGTGCGGGTGTCTCCCGGGCCCCTCGCAGCAGCAGCAGCGCGGCCCCTACCCTAGCAGCGCGTTCCCCGACGGTCCACCCCTCACGTCCCCCTCTCTCTGTTTTCCAGCCTTGAAAAGATCTTTTGAGGTCGAGGAGGCCGAGACGCCCAACTCCACCCCGCACCGGCGGGTCCAGACCCCGGTGCTCCGCGCCACGGTGGCTAGCTCCACCCAGAAGTTCCAGGACCTGGGTGTGAAGAACTCGGAGCCTGCGGCCCGCCATGTAGACTCCCTCAGCCAGCGGTCCCCCAAGGCTGCCCTGCGGAGGGTCGAGCTCCCGGGGCCCAAGGCCGAGCCCGTGTCTCGGCGCACGGAGCTCTCCATCGACATCTCGTCCAAGCAGGTGGAAAACGCCAGCGGCGCCGGGCCGTCTCGCTTCGGGCTCAAGCGAGCGGAGGCGCTGGGCCACAGGACGCCGGAGCCCGCCCCTCGGAGGACGGAGATCACCATAGTCAAGCCCCAGGAGTCGGCCCACCGGAGGATGGAGACCCCTGCCTCCAAGATCCCCGAGGTGCCCGCAGCTCCCGCTGCGGACGCGGCGCCCAAGAGGGTCGAGATCCAGGTGCCCAAGCCGGCCGAGGGGCCCGCCTCCCCCATCCCGCCCCAGACCCTGGAGAATTCGGAACACGCCCTGATGTCTCAGCTGCAGAGCAGGCTGGAGCCCAAGCCCCAGGCCCCCGTGGTCGAGGCCCCACTCAAGAGCCACGAGGGTGAGTAGCCCACGCTAGTCCTCCGTGCTCCGGTGCTCGGGGATGGGGAGCTGGCTTGGCCCTGGAGTCTGGATATGGGGGGCAGGGGTGGGTGCAGACGTGACGCCGGGGAGGCCGAGAATACACCAGGGCGGGGGTTCCAAGCCTGGTGAGGAGACCTGGCGGCCCTTTCTGTCCAGCGGGGATGGACCAGGATGCAGTAGATGCTTGGCTTGCATTGGGCTTTGGGAAGAATCTTTGGGGTTCCAGGGGCCCCCTTTACTGGTGAGAATGCGCCGTGGTAGAGAGCTTCTTCTGGGAGAGCCCTGAACCCGGGGCGGGGGGTGCGGAAGTCTGGGAAGTGAGGAGGCAGCAGGCTCATGTCAGGACATGGGGGTAGGATGGGTTTGGGACCCAAGGACGGGCTCCCACGTGTCGCTGGTCGCCGGGCCACGGGGAGGGCAGGCTCCTGCTCAGGAGGGACTGTGGGCTGCCCTGTAAGTACCTGTCAGAGGCAGAGGCCTCAGGTGGGAGGAGGGGGGTTGTGCCCTCCTGAGGTTTTGTCCTGGAGGGTCTTCCGCCAGCTCTTCCTCAGGAAGGGAGGGTCGTGGCCGGAGGCAGGGAAAACAAGAACGCGTGATGTCTGTGTGGGTGTTCTCGGGGCCGCTAGGCAGGGGTCCTTGGGCCAGGGAGCCCCACGGTACCTGCACGCAGCTCTGTGTGGGCTGCTCTTCCGGGGTGGGGGGAAGCCAGGGCTTGGGTGCTGTCCTCCGAGGGCCCAAACCCGGAGTTGTGCGCCGTGCGGAGCTCACCGGCGCCTGCTTGGGAGCATCTGGCCGTGGGACACGGTGGTCCGGGCCTCTTGGGGGCTCAGGGGCCAGCAGGGCTGTAAACCCTTTCCAAGCGCAGGACCCAGGAAACGCCCAGTAAGTATTCTTTGGGTCGGATAAACAGAACATTCTAGGTTTTTGGTGATTACTTTTAGTTTTGGTAAAATACACGTAGCGTGAACCGACCACTTGAACCGTCGTGAAGTGTGCGGCTTGGCGCCATGGAGCACGCTTACGCCGTCACGCAGCCGACCCCGCCATCTGCCTCCGGAACCTTCCCGAACCGAAACTGTCCCCACCAAGCATAGCTCCCCACCCCCCCCACCGCCAGCCCCGGCCGCCCCGCATCTACCTTCCGTCCCTGTGAACCTCACAGACGTGGGACCCGACCGTGTTCGTCCTTCTGTGTCCGGCCGACCTTGCCGAGCGCCGTGTCCTCGCCGTGCACCTGCCGTGTGGTGCCCGTCGGCTTTTCCGTGCTTTTCCCGCCTGAGTCACAGCCCGTCGTGCGGACAGGCCCCTCTTGCGGCTGCTCCTCGGCGGTTGTGAGCGATGCTGTGAACGTGAGCGCAGCACAGCCCGGGCACACCCTGCTTTCAGGTTTCCTCGGTGTCCCTCTGTGAATGCAAGTGTTCCCGTGGCCCGTGGGCTCGGGGACGGGGACGGCTTTCGGCATCGGACGGGGCGGGCGTTGGTTGGGGGACCCGTGCTCCTCACGCTTCGGTGGGAGCAGCTGGGCGTGGGCGTGTGGGGCCGAGTCTCCTCGTGGGCTGCTGTGCTGGGCCTCCGCCCACTCTCCCATCTCCCCAAACTTGACCCTGCAGAGCCACGCCCACCCACTCAGATACTGTGGTCCTGGCACACCCACAGGGAAGGCGTGCCCGGTGTGCGGGGAGGGGTCTTCTGTCGGTCCAGGGCCTTCACCACCAGATATGATCCCCTCCTGGGGGTGAGGTGTGGGCGCCCCCGTCTGCATCCAGATCTTGATGGGGCTGGTGCGGGATATGTGAGGAGGCGGTCTTGGCTCTGGGGCGGGGCAGGGGGGGTCTGCCCAGGGTGGTACTGCCCGGGGGCGGGGCAGGGGGCGTCAGCCCAGGGTCAGCAGGGCAGGCAGGGCACAGCCTCAGGGGTGCAAGAATGTCTTCTCCAGCGCCGATGTTGCTCGGGCCCCACTTGGCCCAGAGGTTGTGCTGGGAGCCGGGGTTGCCAGGGCCGGTCAGGGTGGCTTCTGCCCCAAGGGGGCTATGGGAGTCTTCTCAGAGCCCAAGCCCCGTGAGCCGGCCTTGGGGAAAGCTGGATTTAGTCAGGCGAGGAAAGGGAGCCAAGGCCGTTTCGAGGTACCCGGGACCCTGGAGCTCAGAGGAACTGCAGACTTTCTCCGTGGAAAAGAATTTAAATGTCCAAGCCCAACACCAGAACTCTGCGGTCAGCAGCCCAGACCCCGGTGCCCCTCCGAGAGCAGCTGGTGGGCCCAGCAGCTGGGGGTCCAGCTCGCAGGCTGGTGGCTGTCCTCCTGCCCCAGAGCATAAGCTGTGTGTGTGTGTGTGTGTGTGTGTGTGTGTGTGTGTGCGCGCGCGTGTGCGTGTGCGTGCACACGCGCGCCCTGATCCCCTGCATCGCATCAGCTGGGTGGGGAAGGGGCTCTTTGAGACCAGTGCTCACAGGTTGAGGATGTCCAGGCTGGACAGATTAACTGGATCTGCAAAGGGGAGGGATGCTGGCAGGGGGTGGGCGGGACACTGGAGGAAGTGGGGGCTCGGATGGCTCGGTTGGGGAGGGTTGTGTTCCCTTTGGGCAGCTGCCCTTTGGGCAGCACTGCGGGTGACTCTGGTCCTTGGGCCTGGGAGTAATGCGGGGTGAGAGGCTGGGTGAGGAGGAGGAAACAGGGCCTGCTGTGGGCTGGAGAACTTGACCGTGCTCGGCCTTGGATGTCTAGTTTTAAAGTCCTGGGCAGCCAGGGGCGGGCAGGGCCTTCCCAGGAGGTGTGGTCCTGGAATCTGTTGCAGCAGCTTCCGGGGGTCCCCTGCTCCACGACTCCGTCTGCTTCTCCACCCCTCCACCCCTCCTCTCCTCACCCCTCCTCTCCTCTGGTCACAGCCTGTCCAGTCCATCTCGACACAGATCCGGTTGTCCCTCAGCCTGGCTTCGCATCTGTCTTTCCCACCCGGCTAGCCCTCCCATCCCCTTGCGCCCCCTTCCAGAAGCCCCCCCCTACCCTGTAGGCCCTGCTCCAACTGTCCCCCGTGGGCACGCTGTCCCTGGCCCCCGAGGCCAGCTGTCACCACAGGGGTGAAAGATCCAGGAGGGAGGGAGCTCTGTGGCCTCTGCCTTCTGGACTGTGGCTTCAGGTGCAGGACAGGGGCTCCGGGACCACAGCCGAGTTGCTCCCAGATGAAGCTCCCTACAGCACAGCACTGATGAAATCCCCACCAGCCCCGAGCCTTCCCTGGCCCGCTCTCTGTGGGGCCCACCACAGTCGATTCACCCCTGCTCCCCCGGCTCTTCTGCTCTTGTCCTGTCACGGCCTCCACAGGCCACCTTTCCTCACCTTGTGCCCTGACCTCCCAACCCCTGGCCCCTGACCTTCCTCTCCACATCACTGGTTTTTGAACTCCTATGCATCCTTCAAAGCCCAGCTCAAATGGCACCTCTTCCTTGAAGCCCTCCCACCAGCCAGAAGTAGCCTCACTTCCTTTAACTCCTGCCTTTTTGCTTTTTTTTTTTTTTTTGGTGTATGATACCTTATGTTTGGCTTCGAATGTTAATTATTTGTATTGCAAGAATCTTTTTTCCGTGCTAGACTTATTTTTGCTAGACTTCTTTTTTTTTTTTTTTTAAGATTTTAATTATTTACGTAACAGAGAGATGGGGAGAGCGTGCGTGTGCTTGCGCCAAAAGCAGGGGGAGGGGCAGAAGGAGAGGGAGAAGCAGGCTCCCCGCTGAGCAGGGAACCCAATGTGGGCTGGATCCCCGGAGTCTGGGATCACTACCCGAGCCAAAGGCAGATACTCAACAAACAGAGCCACGCAGGTGCCCCTCCTCCGCTTAACTTCTAACGTGAAAATAGTTTCTCAGCATACCTTTTCTTTCAGATTGAGAAAATCTAGAAGTTAGATTCTAAAGTTCACTTATAATCCAGCGATAGCCACTCCCAGCATTTGCTCTGTATTTTTCAGAACTCTCCATGCCCCCCACTAGGTTCTGGGTTATTTGAAGGTAAGGCTGTTTGGTTTTTTTTCAGGGTTTTTTTTTTGTTTGTTGGTTTTGGTTTTGGTTTTTTTAAACCGGCTGAGTGACCCGGGTGTAGTGAGTGCTCAAACAAGGTTGGAGGAGTGAGATGGCTTTTTGTGGTCCCTGTGGGCAGATGCGGGGACCCCGGGGACCCCGTGGGACCTTGCAGGGACCACGCAGATCCTTTCCTGGTCACCCAAGAACCCACAGGTCTGACCTGCTCCATCCTGGCGTGTTGGGGCCTGTGTTCCTGAGGCTGCTGGCCCCTGACCCTGGCCCCCGACCCTCCTTGTCACTTATCGGTCATCCCTGCTTCTCTCGGGTTCTGGGTCAGTATGGCCTTGTTCCCTGGCCCAGGTCCCTGCTTTTCTGCGCCCCTGCGTGGGTGGCTCTGGGTAGGGCTGGGCCAGGGGACCCAGAACCGTGTCTGCGCCGGGAGCTACTGGCTCTGCTCCCCCCGAGCACCACCCACCTCGGGCTCCGGGCTGACACCGGCCAAGTTTCCCCCGAGGCTGCCTTATAAGGCGGGCAGAGGCTGCTCCGTCCCCGGGCTGCTGCTCTGCCGTCTCCAGATGCTCACTGGGGGCCCGGGGGAGGCTGGGGCTGACTGGGCAGGGTGGGGAGCACCCTGGACCGGCTCCTGCGGAGCCCTTGCCTGAGTCCTGGTTCCGCCCCACGGGCCCGCTGGTTCTGAGCCATCCCTTTGCCTGCCCCCAGCCTCAGTTTCTTGAACTGTCCCGTGAGGGAGTGGTGGGGGCCTCTGTCCTGAGGCGGTGGGGTCAGAACCCTGTTCCACGGTGCTGCCGGGCATGGCTGGTGGTGGTGGGTGTGAAATTGGGGTGGGGCAGACTCACCAAGTGTCTCAGTAGGGTTTCCCTCCGACCAGAAACTTCTAGAAATGTTCTTGGCTGTGGGTGGAACATTGAGGCGGGGGGGCCATCAGGTCCCCAAGCTTCTGGCGGTGGGCATGGTGTCTGTGCACACCGGGGGGTGCCTGCCTGCTGGGGGGACGCGGGTGCCTGCTATACCAGGCCTGCGTTAGGGGCGGAGACAGAAGGGGGAAGGTGTCAGCTCTGCGGGGACAGTGGGGGCTGGCTGGAAGCGTGGGGCTCCTGGGGCCCCAGCAGGGACCCAGGGATGGAAGAGGCTGGCAGAGGAGGCTTCAGGGAGAGACAGGGGTGTACTGAGTGTGAAGGGGGCAGAGGGGGCAGCCAGTGATGGGGGAGGAATGTGCCAGGCTTTGAGCAGGGAGGTGGGGGAGCGGGTGACCACTGTGCGATCAGGGAGGAAAGGCCCAGGCTCTGCAAAGTCTCCCGAGGCTCCCCCCTCCCCATTTGCAGGACACCCCCCACCTAGGGTCCGCGCTGGGTCTGACACTGGGCCGAGACCTCCCTGGTGACATTTCTTCTAGCTGATGACACAGCAGGAGCTTGATAAATGCTGAGGGACTCATTTGTGTGTGATCAAGCAAGCAGAGCAGTGGGCTCGCACCTCACCAAGCCCTGGGCCCTTGGCCTGCAGGGTTTCCTCTGTGTGGGGCTAAATGTTTCGTTTCTTTTCCTTTTTTTAAAGGTTTGTTTATTTATTTGAGAGACTGAGCGCACGCACGTGTGCATGCAGGGGGTGAGGGGGCAGAGGGAGACGGAGAAGCAGCCTCCCCGCTGAGCAGGGAGCCCGATGTGGGGCTCGGTCCCAGGACCCCGAGATCAAGACCTGAGTTGAAATCGAGAGTCAGCCGTTAACCGACCGAGCTGCCCAGGCGCCCCAAGCGTTTCTCTTGCGGCAGAACAAGGCCTTGCCTCCAGCAGGGATGTTTCCCGCGAAGCTGGCTTACCTAGAAGACCCCTCTCCCTGAGCTCCTCCCCTGTTCCTGACCTGGCCCTGGGGAGCATCCAGGCACCCACTTACTTGTCGGGGTTTGGGTCTTTTTCCCCTTCCCCCTGGTAGGAACGAGCACATGTCCCCTCTAGGCTGAGGCAGGAAGTCCCCGTGCCTGGGGGTGCACGGGGACAGTGGCCAGGGCCAGGGGTCTGTGCATCAAGGTGAGGGAGCGGAGGGGGCGGCAAGGACAGAACGTGGGCCTGGGGCCTGCGGAAAGGGCCCCACCTCCCCTGGCCAGCGTGGCCGGCTGTCTGCCCAGCCCAGCCCAGGGCTGAGAAGGGACGGAGCCCGCGCAGGGAATGCAGCCCCAGCAGCTGCGGACTCCCTTACTGGCCGGCACAGCTGTGGGGAGGGCAGGGCAGGGAGGCAGGCGCTGGAGGCGGGTCTCAGCGCTTCCCGGCTTCGGGGGCTGTGGCCCTGACCACCCAGCCTGGCCCCAGGACGGAACCCAGGCTCCCGACACATGGCGCTGGGTGAGGCCTCCCGCGTGCTCGTTCCGGGACAGCTGCTGGGAGCCCGGGTCCGCACAATGGGGCCGCTGTCTGGGGGATGTGCCCGTGCCAGACAGCCACGCTCTGTGCGGCACGGACAGAGGACACGTTCAGTGCTGGAGGAGCGCGCTCGGACCCCCACCTGGTGTCCGGGAGGGTGGGCAGCCCTGGCCAGACTCCGGGTTCTGACGGTTGGCCTGGAGGATGCCCCTTGGTCCACCCTGGCCTGCTGCGGGCCAACGTGGACCTTGGTGGCCTGCCCGAGAGCCGTGGCAGGGGGTGGGGGGAGAAGCGGGCCTGGAGGCTCTTCTCTGGGTACGATGTGCCTTCCTCTTCCCCCAGGTCAGGGGCTTTCTGTGGGCACTGTAGGTGCCCCCCGGAATTCCAGGGGCGCCTGGGGCTCTGGGATGTATTTGATGAGCAGAGGCCGCCTGTGCCCGGGACTGAGCTCCCAGTTCCCTGAGCAGTGGGACAGGCATGAAAGGGGACGTGCTTTTTTAACGAGGGGTGCACGGAGCTCCCACGCTTGATCTCCCCTCTCCGTTCCCTCCACTGCCACCTCCCTCCTCCCAGAAGGACCCCAGAGTTTTAGACGTGGCAGCGTAGAAGGCGAAGAGACGGGAGGCCCCGGGAGGCCTGGCAGCGTGTCCGGGGGCGTGGCTGACAGGGACGGGCTTCGTCCTCAGGCCCCCCGGGCTCCCGCACCTGCCCGATCACTTCAGCCCCGGTGGCTGGCGTCTCGTGGTGCAGCAGGCACGATGCCCCCCGCACAGGCGCGTTAGAAGGACGCGGTAGCGGGCGAAGCCGGCCGGCACGGGCCCAGCGCGGGAACACGGCGCCCCTCCCTCCGCAGGCTTGTCCGCTCCGGACCCCGGTTAGCTTTTCCGCTCTCTTTCCGGAGGGCAGCGTGTGGCCAGTGTCCCAGAGGAGAGAATGATCCCAGGAACTTTGGAAAGGAAGTCTGTCTTTCTGGACGCCCCCCCTTCTTCCCCGTGGCAGCCCACGTGAACAGGGGGGTGCATTGTGTGTCCTTCTGGGGTTTGCACGTGCGGACCGTCCTTCGGTGCCCGTGGAGAGAAGACATCTGCGTGTAAATATCAAGTGAAATATCCAGTGACATCAGGCTCCTGCAACTGGCTTTCTTTTTTTTTTTTTTAAAGATTTTATTTATTTATTTGGGAGAGAGAGAGATCAGATCACAAGTAGGCAGAGAGGCAGGCAGAGGGACAGGGGAAGCAAGCTCCCTGCTGAGCAGGGGAGCCCAATGCGGGCCTCGATCCCAGGACCCTGAGATCATGACCTGAGCCGAAGCAGAGGCTTTAACCCACTGGGCCACCCAGGCGCCCTGCAACTGGCTTTCTATCTCTCCCTTCTCCTGCTGCTGCCTCCGTGCCCAGCGGGTCCCTCTGGCCCCGCCGTCCCGCCGTGCCGCTGACCAGGATGCTCGAGGCTTCGATGAGCTGGCTCATCTTCATATCCGTGTGCACGGGACTGCCCGACTTCGGGAGGGGGCCTTCTGCACCACGGGGCGAGTACATTTAGAATATTGATCCATGGTGCCACACCGGCCTCGGGGTGGTCACGCCAGATTCTGGTGCTTGCGGCACAGTGGTCCTGGGTCCTGGGCGCCGGCCAGCTGTCCGATGAGGACTTTATTTCCTCCGTCTTTCTGGGTGTGAAGGGGGTTATCTTCTCCCACGTTTCCAGGCCCAGGGCCCTGGGTTCTCCGTGAGCGTCTCCTTCCTGCCTTTCTTTGCCCGGCTTGGGCTGTTTGTCCTTGTGGTGGTGACATTTTGTTCTTAAGAGTCCTTGTGCACCTTTGTTGTCGCTGGTACAAGTGCTTCTTCCCGGTTGTTGACTCTCGGTTCTATTTATAGTGTGGACTTCCAAACAGAGATTTTTCATCTGAAGGTTGTCAAGTGTGTTTTTTGTTTTTGTTTTGTTTTTTTTTTTCCTCTCTCTGTTGGGATCCGTGCTCTGCTTAGAGGCCTTCTGCATTCCAGGATTATAGAAAACATACCCTCCAGGTTTTCTTCTAGCACTTTTATGGTTTCGTGCTTTATGTACTGCCGTCATTAATCTATTGGAATTTATTGGGGTTTAAACAGTGAGATGGGGATGTACGGTTTTGCACAGATACACACTCTTGAGCCTGGCCCGCTGTGTGTGGGGTGTGCTTGTGCCTGCTGGTTTTGGTTTTTTTTTTAAGATTTTATTTATTTGAGGGAGAGAGTGAGCAAGGAAGAGAGAGAGAGAGAGAGAGTGTGCGCATGAGTCGGGGGAGAGAGAGGGAGAAGCAGGCCCTCTGCCGAGCAGAGAGCCCAATGTGGGACTCGATCCCAGGACCCCGGGATCATGACCTGAGCCGAAGGCAGACGCGTCACCCACTGAGCCAGCCAGGCGCCCTGCGTGCGTGCTGTTTTTATCAGTTTTGGTGGCAGCATCCCACTGGCTTCAAAGGAATTTGGATGTGTGTCTTTCTTCCTGTGTCCTGAAACGTAAACAGCAACACAGTCTTCTTCGCACTACAGCTTTTAGAGAATTCACTAGTGAAACCATCTGAGCCTGACACTTTCGTAGGGGCCCTTGTACTTGAGAAACCTCAACAAGGTTTTTTCCAGAAGGTCATCCTTGAAGCCATTTAAACCCCCCACCCCCCCTGCCACGATCGCTGAGAGACGGTAGCGTGACAGTGTCACTCTGTGCACCCCGGCCACTGCCCTGGGCCAGGCGCCGTCCGCGGACGGCCAGGTGCAGAGACACGCTGGACGTGGCCGCTGTCCGGGACGCTCCCTCCGACACGTGAGCGGTGCTGCGTGACAAGGGTTCTGAGAGCGACCAGTCCCGAGCGCCACAGCCCCCCCCCCCGGGGAGACAGCCTCCCACCCGGCCGGCCGAGCCCTCTCGGTGGCTTGTGCGGGGGCACCCGGGGCTCGGAGGGGGCAGTGGTCCAGGCAGGTGAAGGAAGGGCCCGCGTTCCAGGAATCCCGAGTTTGCTGTCGCCCGGAGAGTGCCTTTCACACTTTGCTGGGCTGCAGCTCCTGGTGGGAAACACATTCTCAGCACAAACCGGGGCACGTGATTGTGTAGACTGGGGCATGCGTGTGTTGGGGGTGAGTGGGTTTGTACAAGTGCAGCATTTCTGGGAGTGAGCCTTACGGTTCCCGTGCCTGCTGCGTTCTGCTGTTCTCCGTTCGTTTCTCTTTCTGGGCGGCGGCGGGGGGCGGGGGAGGCTTTGTCTATTTCTCTCAAAGCTTTATTGAGATACACGTTAGAGACCACACCGTGCGCTCATCGGAAGGGCCCATGGGAAGGGCACACCCGCAGAGTGGCGCAGACATCGCTGCGTCCAGTTTTAGAGTATTTCCATCACCTCAGACAGACTCCCTGTACCCTTTAGCCATGGCCTCCCCTCCTGCCACCGCTTCCTCCAGCCCTAAGCAGTGGCGGTGACAGGTCTTTCTAGATCTGGCCGTTCAGAACCTTGCTTAGAAATAGGACCAGGGGCGCCTGGGTGGCTCAAGTCGGGGAAGCATCTGACTCTTGATCTCCGCTCAGGTCTTGATCTCAGGGTCATGAGTTCAAGCCCTGCATCGGGCTCCGCGTGCAGCGTGGAGCCTCCTGAAGAGACAAGACAAGAGTTAGAACCACACAGTAGGTGGTCTTCCTTGACTGGCTTCTTGCACTGTGCGATGTCTTCGAGGTTCGTCCGCGGCAGGGCACCCGGCAGAGCTTGGTCGCTTTCTGCAGCCGAGTGTGGCTGGAGCACGTTTTGGGGATCTGTGCATCAGCACTTGGGCTCTTGGGCTGTAAGACCTTTTGCTTGTTATGAATGTACGCCTTTGAAACGTGTGTGTATGTTCGTTTTCGTTTGGGGGCTTTTTTAGGGATGTCTTTATTATTCTCTACTCCGAAATATCTCATCCTCAGGCTCAAATCCTTGATCCCCGAGTCCCCCGAGCCCAGCCTCCCTGGTGGGGTTTGGGCGGGTCCCCATCCTCGCTGTGAGCACGGCTGTCCAGGTGTGCAGGTGTTGGGCGTGACGGTTCAGTTAAGGAAGGTGGTGTGCCGCCCCGGCGAGACCACAGGTGCCGGAGCCCCCACTACACCTCCGGGGCCCTTTGGTTGGCTTCGTGGGCCAGGCCGAGTTCCTGGAGGGGCTGGCCTGCCCCCACGGTGGTGGTGGTGGCGTAGCCTGGCCTTCCCGGGAGGTCTGCTGCCGGTGCGGAGCTCAGGCCCGGGCCGGCCCCTCTCCTGCCGACGGCGGGGCGGCAGCGGCCCTGCCAACTAGGGCTTCCCGACCTGGCTCCCTTCCCTCGTGGGCCTTGGCTCTCCCGCTCTGCCGTCCAAAGCCTCACAGATGCCGCCGAGCCTCCCCTTTCCCTCACTGCCCCAGCGAAGTCTCCAGATGCTTTGCCAGAAGCAAAGGGGCATCTCAAGGTGGTGAAACAGCACATTTGCTTTCCAGGCAGCCCCCGCTCAGCCTGGCTGTGCCATTGTTGGAGACCCGTGGGCCCTGCATCCCGTGCCGGGCTGCTCTGGGGCGTGTGTGGGCCGAGGCAGGCCCCCCCCTGACGCCTAGAGACCACCGCTAGGAGGTGGGGAGGGCGGGCTGTGCGGGCCCTGGTGGGGCAGCCCCTCCCTGCTTCCCAGCCCCTCAGTCCCTAATTCCCCGCGCTCCAGGGGAAAGCTGCTGTTCTCAGTCACTGTGTGCACAACCGCTTCCTCCGTCTGTCCTGTCCGCGCTGGGACCTCAGGCCTTGTCTCCCTTCTGGTTAGGCAGACACAGGAGACCCTGTGGGGCCCCCGGAGGGTGTGAGGAGGCTGCTATTTGGTCTACAGTGGTTTTTCCCTCTGTTCCTCCCCTAAGGTGGGTCCAGCAGAATTTGGGCTGTTGGCTCCCTCTTGTGCATGGGGTTGGGGAGCCGGTGGGAAGCCTGTTATCAACCGGGAACTGAGCTGGAGGGGAGGTGACACCCATGGTCTCAACTTGTCACTGGTGACCCCCGAGCATGCCGGAGGCGTGGTGTGACCCCTGTCCGGGGGTCAGTGTCTGCTTCTCTGCACGGTCCAGTGTCCCAGTCCAAGAGTCTCGAGAAGAGGGGCTCTGCTTTCCTCTGCTTGGTGGTCCCCACCCCCGCCTTAATTCTGGTCGAACGGCGGGCCGCCCTTAGGTCCGTGGCTCCCTGCCCGCCTGCTGACTAATGCCTGTGTGGTGCCTGATAGGAGGCAGCACGGTGAGGCAGCAGGCCCCTGGCACAGGGGCTCAGGTTACTGAGGGTTGAGGCACCTCTAAAACAAGGCCCCCGAGCCACTGACCTTCCACGGCTGCCTGGATCAGGCCCTGCCTGACACCCGCTCCCGGTGAGTTCAGGCTGGGTGCGGCAGGATGAGGGGTGGTGGGTTTCTGGGGTGGGGTGTGGTTGGGGAGGC